>PVKV010004713.1:0-92120 GCA_004027835.1 Alouatta palliata
GAAAAAGGGGAGGGACAGCAGGGGGTGGGGAGTTGGGGAGGGATAGCATGGGGAGAAATAACAGATACAGATGATGGGGAGGAAGGCAGCAAATCACACTGCCATGTGTGTACCTATGTAACAATCTTGCATGTTCTTCACATGTACCCCCAAACCTAAAATGCAATAAAAAGTATATATATTAAAAAAAAAAAAAGAACCTTCGTTAGAGGGAGTATAAAGCAGCCTTGACACTGGGGAACACTGTGTGTTGTGGAACACAAGCCGGCATGGCTCTTTCACAGGGAAGAGTTAAAGGAAAAACGCAGAGAGATGACTGGGGGCAGATGAGGGTCCTGCAGGACAAATGACAGAGCGCTGACCCAGCAGTCAGGGGTCCTCCCAGGACTGATCCAGATAACGAAAGCAATGCGAGTTTTCTAAAATGACGAAAGGTTGAGTCTGCAAATCGAAAAGAGCATTTTAATTCTACGCCGTGAATCACTTGTGTTAAGGATTTTTAGTGGGAAAAATCCCTTTAGTAACTCAGGCAGAAACGGAAATACAGATGACCTCCAGAGGAACAAGACTGAGGCTGGCCCAGCCCTCTCTGCACAGCAAAGACTGAAAGAGAAGATAGCACAGCCACGGGGTGCTGCGCTGGTGCCAGGAGCCCCAGGTCCCAGCCCCAGGTCCCAGTCTGGTGTGCTTCCATTTGAAAGGGCATTCTCAGATATGCGGGAGTTCAAAATTACACCACCCAGGTAAATTCAAGACTGGAACTTGGAATTGTCTTTAGGTAAATGTTGAAAAGCACAAGAATCATAACCAAAAAAAATGTATTTGTGTTTCTGCTTCCACTCCTCTACAGCACTAGCCAACTAGTAAACAGGAAACATATGAAAAAGTGTTTTCAGTCATTGAAGAAACAACACAAAAATATGATCAAGAAGAAAGAGAAAAACTGGATGACTTCTACAATTGCTGTAGTTTCCTGCATGAAGATATTTTCCAGATAATAAACACCACAGCGAGGGCACGCCAGGCAGAATGATGCAGTTTTGCTGCATTGAGGGTACAAGCAACGGGACTGGAAGGTGGAGGTGGCTGAAAATTACAGGCAAAGTAATGGATAAGATGGCATAAAAAGAACTCTGTAAAAATACATGGAGTCTCTCTGAGTTTTTTACTGAATACTAAGCTATACGTGGGTTGTCTAAAATACCATAAGGCCATTAAAAGGCACCACTGCGTTGATGAAGGCTAAAAAGTTTCTAGAACTTACCTCCTGCTTGGAGAAATTTGAGTTCTAAGCAGTCAAATTGGAGACACTTTGTAAAACACTCAGGACATTCTGTCAAAACCCAGAAGGAACACATCTTGGTGTTAATAATAACTATACCTATAGCACAGACTGCTCTAAACATGATCTGATAAAATTTTAAAACATGCCTCAAAAGAAACAAACTGATCCAAAATAAATTAACAGCTAGATAAAAAGATTGAAGTCAAAAAATTTTTTAAAAAGACAAAAATTCCAGAGCTTAACAAGATGCTCAGCATCAATGATAAAATTATTAGTCATGCAAATAAGCAGGAAAATGTCATTCTTAACCAGGAGATCAAACGATGAAAAAAAAACAGATCTAGAAATAACACAAGTGTTGGAATTAGCATAGAATACTTTAAAAAATCTGCTGCATATATCCTTAAAGATTTAACGGAAGACATGCTATAGTAAGGAAAGAGAGAGAAAATATAAAAAAAATTAAATTGAATTTCTGGAGATGTAAAACAATACAATATATTAAGTAAAATACTTAACAAATGGGCTTAACATACATACTGTGTAAGAAAAGATTAGGAAATGTTTAAACTTTGCGATAGAAACTATCCAAATAAAGCACAGAAAAATTTTTAACAGTTTTAAAAATGAACAAAGTCTCTGACTTTGGGACAATCTGACATAGTGTGACACATGTAATAAGTCCAGAAAAAAGGAGGGAAGAAAAAAAATAGAAATACAAACCAGAATTGTTTTCAAATTTGATGAAGATATAAACTCAAAAGTCCCAGAAGATGAATGAAACCAAAGCAGAGTAAACACAAAGAAAACCACACAAATGCGCATCATAATACAATTGCTAAAACCAGTGGCAAATAGAAATTTTTAAAGAGGCCAATATTTTTAAATTTTACCAAAATTAAAGAGGAAAAAGATATATTACATATGTCGGGACAAAATAAGAATAACCAAAACTTTCTCTCCAGAAACAATGCAAGTCAGAAGATGATATAATTACATACTTATAGTGCCAACCTAAAGAGTAAGTTAGAATTATATTTACAGAAAAATGTGTTCATAAATATCAATGAAACAAAAACTTTTTCAAAGAAACAAAATACTGAGGAATTTGTAGTTAGTAGACCTGCAGCACAAGGGGAGGGACAGCAGGGGGTGGGGAGTTGGGGAGGGATAGCATGGGGAGAAATAACAGATACAGGTGATGGGGAGAAAGGCAGCAAATCACACTGCCATGTGTGTACCTATGTAACAATCTTGCATGTTCTTCACATGTACCCCCAAATCTAAAATGCAATAAAAAGTGTATATATATATATATATATAAAAAATTAAAAAAAAATTATAAAAAATAAATTTTTAAAGATTTATGGTTCAGACCAAAAAAAAAAAAAAAGTTTTCAGACTGAAAGAAAATGATTCCAAATGAAAAATTAGGATCTTAGCAATAAATGAGAAATATCAGAAATGTTAAATATGTATTTAAAGTAAAAAAATTGTATGTAAGACATAAACATAAAGGATACAACTTTTTCATAAGTATATTTAAGAAAATATAATTGGCTGATTTAAGCAAAAACAGTTAACAGTCTTTTGTGGCATTTATATCACATGTAGAAGAAAAATTCTGAAACAACTTACAATGTCTGGAAGAAAAATATAAAATTTTTTAATAATATATATTAACTGGTATTTTATATGGATCTGATATATTAAAGATGCATATTAAAAATATTAAGCAACTACATTAAAAAATGAATAAGCGAAGTGGTCCAGCTAATAAATCACTAATATAAATAAAATAGAATGTTAAAAAAAAAGCAACTCAATTCAAAAGAAAGAAGGGAAAGAGCAAGGCTTCAAAAGCAGATTAGAAAAAAGACCAAGGTGGTATTAATCACACTCTATGTAAATTGTTAAAATATCCCAGTTAAATGAAAAGGATTGAAAGCTTGACTAATAGGGCAATATCAACTATATGCTATATGAAGTAATATACTTTAAATATAAGAAAGAGTATAGACTAAATAAGAGAATGTGAAGCTATAATAGTAGGGAGAGACTAATCCTAAGAATTGTGAAGGACCTATAATACTAACATCAGACAAAGTAGACTTCTAAATAAGAAATATTACCAAAAATAAAGAGAAAGATTTTAGGACATAATGGTCAGTTTATCAAGAAAACATAACAATTCGTGATGTATAGGCACCAAATGACAAAGTTTTGAAATACAGAAAGCAAGAACTGATATAACTGTAAGGAGACAGAAAAGTCACAGTTATGATTGCACATGTTAATACCACACTTTCAGGAATTGGTAGAACAATTAGGCAAAAAGACAGTAAGGAGACAAAAGCCTTGGGTAACAGTATTTACCAAGCTGGTCTACTTGAGATGTATAGAATATTCCCTTAACATTAGCAAAATATACATTTTTCTTTCAAGAGTAAAATAAAACATTCACCAAGAAGATCATATCCTGGACTTTAAAACATTAGTCGGGGGGTATCGCTTTAATTGCTTCTGTTAGAAATGAAGAGAAGTATAAAAGCAATGACCAAAACTTCTACTTTAATAGGTAGAAAAATAGCATACAAAACACAAAATAAATAGTGAAAAGAAAATAATAAAAACAAAGGCAAAAGTCTATTAGTAGAAAACAGATAAACAATAGAGAAAATCAAATGACAGATGTTTCTTTATAGAATCACTAAAATTGATAAACATCTAGCTAGACTGATCAAAAGAAAAAATGAAAGAGAACAAAAATTTTCAATATTAGGAATGAAGAAAATGGCATCAGATATTAAAGAAACAATAAGGGAATATTATTAATAACTTTTTGTTGAAAAGTTTGACAATATAGATGAAATGGTCTAATCTCTTCAAAATATTCTTACATGAAATATGAAGCAGAAAACCTGACTAGACATATTTTAGATAAATGTGATTTAAAAAATTCCCAGCAGGGTGCAGTGGCTCACACCTGTAATCCTAGCACTCTGGGAGGTGGAGGCAGGCAGATCACGAGGTCAAGAGATTGAGAACATCCTGGTCAACGTGGTGAAACCCTGTCTCTACTAAAAGGTACAAAAATTGGCTGGGCATGGTGGTGCACGGCTGTAGTCCAGACTACTCGGGAGGCTGCAGCAGAAGAATCGCTTGAACCTGGGAGACAGAGGTTGCAGTGAGCCGAGATCGCACCACTTCATTCCAGCCTGGGCGACAGAGTGAGACACTGTCTCAAAAAAAAAAAAAAAAAAAAATTCCCAAATGACATTTTGGGCTGTCTGATAAAACAAAAACAGACAGAATTCCCACAAAGAAAACACGAGGATCAGATGACTTCACTGATGAGTTATACCAAATAGTTAAAGAGGAAATAATTAGCAATTCTACATGATATATTTTTAGAAAATAAGGAAGGAGGAAATACTAATTTATTTTACAAAGACATTATTACTCTAATACTTAATATAAAACATTTGAAGACAAGAATACTAATTACCAATGCATCTAATGAAGATACATTCAAAAATATTCTAAAAAATTAGGAAATAAAATTAAGGATTCATCATGACTAACTTGAGTTTATTCAAGAAATGCAAAGCTGGCTTAATGTTTAAAAACCAGTCATTGTAATTTACCCTATCAACAGATTAAAAAGGAAATTCACACCACAGATGCAAAAAAAGCAATCTAAAAAATTCACCACCAATTCATTATAAAAGCTGTCTGAACACTAAGAAAATACTTCTGTAACTTGATGATGATGAGCATCTTCAAAAACCCCTTAGCTAACATCAAACTTAATAAAAATGAAAGACAGCAATTTTCTCCTAAAATTAGCAACACATGCAAGAATGTCTGTAATCATCACATGTAGTCAACATTGCAACCCCAGTCAAAATTCCAGCAGACTTTCTGTATAAACTGACAAGTTTTCCTAAAATTTATATGGAAATTCAAGGATGTTAGAATATCCAAAAACTGTTTTTTAAAAAAGAACAAAGTTGAAGGACTACATTACTTGATTTCAAGAATTACTATAAAGCTATATAACAAGAACAGTGTGACTTTTGTGTAATAATGGACATAGTTCTGTGGGTCATGAATGATTTCTAACAAAGGTTTTAAGGTATTCAATAGAGAGAGAATAGCTTTTTTAGAAAATGTCTAGACTGTGAGATATCCATATAGAAGAAGAAATAAACTTTTACACTTATATCATATACAATATTTATTTTTAAAAAATTTATGTAGAAGTGCAATGATAAATCTATTAAACTTCTAGGAGAAAATGGCAGAAAAAATGTTTAGGACCTTTCATTAGGCCAAGGATTTTTAGATAGGACCAAAAAACTACATACTAAAAGAGAAAAAGAATGATGAAGTATAATTCATTGATATTGGAAACTTCTAGAAAATTATAATCAGGATAAGATATACTATAAGCTTATTATTATAACAGATAAGGGGGAAAAAAACCTAACAAACCAAATGTTAAGACTGCATAGCAACAGAAACACCCATCAGTTGGTAGTAGTTATGTGAATTGGGACAGTGATAGTAGAAAATTGTCTGACAGATGCTTGTGAAATTAAATATACACTCACCATACAATCCAGAGTTCCCCTTCCTTGGTATTTACCCTAGTGAATTGGAAACATATGTTTATATCCAAAAAAACCCAGTACACAAATCTTATTGAAGCTTCATTTATAATTTCCAAAACCTGAAAACCACCAAGCTATCCTGCAAAGGGTGAACAGATGAACTATGATACATCCATAAAATAGAATAATACTAAACAATTAAAAAACTCCATACCAAATGGCTACATATTGCATTTTTACATGATTACATTTATATGGCATTCTGTAAAAGGCAAAACAATAGGAATGGAAAATAGATCTGTGGTTGCCAAGGACTGGAAGAGGGAAAAGATGCTGACTTCAAAGAAGCTACAAAAGGAAATTTTTAGGGTGATGGAACTGTTCTGTGTGGCACTGTGAAGGTGAATACATAACTACGCCCTCATCAGCCTCCCCACAATGAGAAGTAAACCTGTTCCCATTTGCCAGGTGACATGATTATCTACATAGAAAATCACAATCTATCAGAATAATAATTTAAAAAAATACCCCTTCTGGATCTAAGCAAAATTGCAGGATACAAGTTTAGCGTACAAAAATCAATTGTGTGCCCGTATACTAACAATGAACACATGGTAATTCAATTTTAAAATGGCGCTTAGAACTGTAAATCTGCAAATCTAACACACATGGAAATATTCAGGTGTATATCTAATACAACATGTACGGAATTTATGTGCTGAAAACTACAAAATACTGATGAAAGAAATCACGTATCTAAATAAATGTAGAGAAATATCATGTTCATGGATTGGAAAATTCAATATAGTAAAGATATTGATTATTCAATATTTCCATACAATTCCTATCAAAAATAACAGAAAGATCTATTTGAAAGCATAGTTGGGGATATTTTAAAATGTATGTGGAAAGAAAAAAATGGCTAGAATAGCTATAATGATTGTGAAGAAAAAGAATAAAGTGAGAATTAGTCTACCCAATTGCAGCCTTACTACATAGATTTAGCAATTATATCTGTGTGCTATTAAAGGAGAAATGCAGAAATAGATTAGTAAAACAGACCAGAGAACCCAGATATAGACCTACACAAATATGTCCAACACCTTTTTAATATGCAAAAGAATTCAATGAAGAAAAGACAGTTGTTTCAACAAATGGTGCTAGAGAAATTGAGTAATCTATAGGCAAAAACAAACAAACAAAAAACGAATTTACACTCCCGCCAACAGTGTAAAAGCATTCCTATTTCTCCACATCCTCTCCAGTAATTGTTGTCTCCAGATTTTTTTTTAATGATCGCCATTCTGACAGTGTGGCGATTCCTCAAGGATCTAGAACTAGAAATACCATGTGACCCAGCAATCCCATTACTGAGTATATACTCAAAGGAATATCAATCATTCTACTATAAAGACACATGCACATGTGTGTTCATTGAGGCATTGTTTACAATAGCAAAGACTTGGAACCAACCCAAATGTCTCTTAATGATAAACTGGATAAAGAAAATGTGGCACTTATAAACCATAGAATACTATGTAACCATAAAAAAGGATGAGTTCATGTCCTTTGCAGGGACATGGATGAAGCTGGAAACCAGCATTCTCAGCAAACTGACACAATAACAGAAAACCAAACACTGCATGTTCTCACTCATAAGTGGGTGTTGAACAATGAGAACACATGGACACAGGGAGGGGAGCATCACACACTGGGGTCTGTTGGGGAGTGGGGAGCTAGTGGAGGGATTACCAGGGAGTGGGGAGACTGGGGAGGGACAACATTAGGAGAAATACCTAATGTATGTGACAGTGGCGGGGGGGATGCAGCAAACCACCGTGGCATGTGTATACCTGTGTAACAATCCTGCACGATCTACACATGTACCTGAGAACTTAAAGTATAGTAATAATAAATAAAAAAGCTCCAAAACCAAAAGACCGAACTTCAGCCTAAATTTCACACCAATACAAAACTTAATTCAAATTATATTATAGACTTAAAACATAAAACCATAAAACATTTAGGAAAAAAAAAAAAGAGTAGATAATCTCAGATCTAAGGCTAGGCAAAGAACTCTTAGACTTGGCACCGAAAGCGTGACCCATAAAAGGAAAAATAAAAGAATATCAAAATTAAAAACTTTTGTTCTGTAAAAGACTCAGTTAAAATAATGTAAGTACAAGGTGTAGACTTGAAGAAAATATTTGCAAACCACATACCTGACAAAGGACTAGTATCTAGACTCTATAAAGAACTCTGAAATGTCAACAGTAAAATAACAAATAATCTAATTTGAAAATTGGCAAAAGGTATGAATAAGCATTTCATCAAAGAACTTATGAAGATAGGAAATAATCAGATAATCACATGAAAAGATGTTTAACATGGTTAGCTGATTTGGGAAATGCAAATTAAAACCACAATGAGATATCATTACAAATCTCTCATATGGCTAACATTAAAATGACAGATCAAATACTGAAAAAGATGCAGAGAAACTGAATCACACATGTATTGCTGCTGGGAATGTAAAACAGCACAGCCACTCTGCAAAACAGCTAAGTCATCTCTTTAATAACTAAATATGTAACAACTACCAATTAAGCAATTGCCCTCTTCAAAGTTTTTCCCAGATAAATTGAAATTTATATTCACCCAAAAGTCTATACATAAATGTTTCTAGTAGCTTTATTCTTAATAGTCAAAAACTGAGATGAGCTCAGACATTCTTCAATGAGTGAATGGTTAAAATAATCTGTGCTACATCCATGCAATGGAATGCTATTCAGAAATAAGAAGGAAGAAAGTATCCATGCATGCAACAACTTGAATGAAACCCCAGGGAATTGCTCTAGATAAAGAAGTAATAACAAAAGATTGCATACTTCATTATTTCACTTATATAATATTCTTGAATAACAAGATTATGTAAATAGAGAATGGGTTCGTGTTTGCCAGCGTTTCTGAGGGAGTGGGAAGAGGAGGGACGTGTGGGTGTGACTGTAGGAGATTCTGTGGTGATGGAATGTTCTGCATCTTGACTATGTCAGTGTCGTTATCTGGTTGTGATATTATGCTATGGTTTTGCAACATGTTACCATTGAGGAAAACTGGGTAAAGTACACACAAGAATTGTCTGTATTATTTCTTACAACTGCATGTGAATCAGTCTATGGCTATTGCAAAATAAAATTTTAGATTAAAAAAACTTGATGGCAGGAAATGTATAAAATTGTACACCACAGGGACTGAATTTTTCTGTATGAAAATTGGGGGAAAAGATCCCACGAACCAAGACGTTAGGAGATTCTCAGGCAGAATGCATACTGGGACAAGTGAATATAACTGTATTAGAAATATGTGATATAATCTCACTCAAAGGTCTAAGTGTTTGGGGGACTAAGAAACTGGCCTCAATAACTTTGGAAAATAATGTTTGACTGGTTACTCTATGATTCAAGACAAAAAGAATTTACACAAATGCTGTATTCTAGTTGATAAATGTTTCTCATACCAGTACAGGTTAGCAATTCTGAAACTACATTGCATGTATACAAGGGTTGAAAAAGAAGTCAATACATTGTGTATAGTGAGAGCTAGATTATGTCAGGGAAAGAAGCTATAAGTAACAGGGCGGAAAATATTCTCAGTACATATATCTAGAATGAACCTTTTGGCATTTGCTTACAGTCATAGATATCATTATTAATTCATATTTATTTTAATATATGTACACATAACAAGATATAGAAATATATGTACTCACACATATATAAATATATGTGTATACATACACATGTATACATATATATTTTCTAGCTCTGTCTGCTGAGAAAGCCTCAAGGCAGGGATAGCCAGTAACAATGAGCAAATTAAGAGCTCAAATCTTGATTTCTAAATACCATGTTCCTATAAAAGGAATTAGAATTTCTTGGAGAAATAGATGATTTGAGGGCTGGGACTGATGAAATACAAAATAAGCCTAAAGCACCTTGTGCCAAAAACTTAGAAAATGCTTTTAAAAAGGAGTGTGGTTGGGCATAGATGGCAAACTGAAATCAAAGATCAAAGTTAAAAACTTGGGCAACCAAAAAAGTATTTTAGGGTTATAACTCAGAGTAGAAAATAAAAATACATGAATCTGTGCTAATTTAAATAATTGAATATATACGTTGAGATAAGGAACAAATCTTACAGAAGAATTCCAAATAATAAATGTAAAAAGAATCAGGAAAATAGATAACCATCATTAGAATACAACTGCAATAATTGCCACAGGCAAGATCCACTGTGGAATTCTAAAATCAGACAGCTAAAAGCTAAACTTCAAGGAGAAACAGGACATTTCCATAGCTTCAAAGTGTTACAAATATTTGTTAATTACTCTAACGGTTTTAACATGTGTCCACAAACTATTTCCTGTGCTTCCCTCCGAGAGGTAATTGGTCTCAAGTGTAGACTGGTCTTAATGACTTATTTCTAATAAATGAAGTATGGAAAGGAAAAAGTTTAACTTCACAGGGGATGAAACTGGCAGAGCACACCTTAATCAAGTGGTCAAGGTTAGCGTCACCAGTAACGCGCCTTGCTGATATCATGTGCCCCTGCTGTGACAGGGTGTGATGGGCACTCCATCTCTGTGGTATCCTTCCCCCGATTATATAACCCCCATCTACACATGAGAAAATATCAGGAAATCACAAATTGCAGCACGGACTACGAAATAACTTGCCATTCAAAATGTGTCCCAGTCACCAAGAAACAAAGAATGACTGAGACACTGTCCTTCATGGAGGTGACTAAGGAGACACTTGAGGAAATGCAATGTCTTGTCCTGGATTAGATCCTTGAATGGGAAAAAGACACTACCGGGACAAACGGCAACTGTGAAAAACTCTATAGTTAATAGTATTGCATCAATGTTAGCTGTTTCTTTTTAAGGTTGATAAATTGGACTTCACCAAAATTAAAAGACTCTGGTCTTGGAAAGATATCTTTGAAGAGGCAAGCCATAGAGTGAGAGAAAATATTCTCAATACGTATGTCTTACAAAGAACTTGTATCCAGCAAACATTGAGAATTCTTAGAGCACAATAATAAGAAAACAAAAATAATGGGGGAAACGTTGAACAAATAAGTTAGCAAAGAAGAGGTATATAGAGCAAAAAAGCACACAAAGATATGCTCAGCATCATTAGTCACTGGGAAATGCAAAATGGAGCCAGTGATAGCAGTGGCAGCCCATCTGGATTGGTCACTGCCATCACGCCAGTTGCAGGAGGGAGGCACAGCAGGGCTGCTTGCTCCATGGAATCTGCTGGAGCTGAGGACTAGTGGGAGCCCCACCCCTTCTGAGTTGAAGTGGGAGTTTCCCGGTTGCCACTGCAGCTGTCCAAGCTGTGGCTGCAGACCTGGACACCCCTGTGCTCTTGGGGCCCTGGAACAGGCAGGAGCTCTACCCTCCCAGGTGCAGACTGCAGCCCCCCCAAACTGTGGCTGTGGATCCAGGCATCTTTGCACTCTTGGGGGCCCAGGAAGGCACTCCCCTCCCTCACAAGCTCAGAAGTGCCTGCTCCCACAGCCTGGCTTCCCCTGCTGTTAGGACCTGCTCCAATCTCAGAGCAAAGTCGGCGCCAAGCCTGGGTGCTGTTGCAGGCCAGCCAGGTGTTCACAGACTCAGGGTAGTGCTGACATGCCAGCCCCCTACCACCGTGGCCCCTTCAGGACTTTGGGCACTGATGAGCATAGGAGGGAAGCCAAAGGGGTACTGAGGGCAGCTTGGTGCTGGCCTACAGGCACCCCTTGGCACCTATAGCTTGGATACAATGAATGACAGCAGGAAGTAGACAGGTTCCTGGGCAGAAGGCGGTTCCCAGTGACAACCTTGCTGCTAGGAGCTGAACACTCCTTGGGACACCCTGGCTGTGGAAGGGAGCTGCCCCTGGGGGTTTCCTCTGAGCTATTATATTGCTCAATAAAGCTCCTCTTCATCTTGCTCACTCTCCACTTGTCTGTGTACCTCATTCTTCATGGTCGCAGGACAAGAACTTGAGACTCACAGAATGGTGACCCTAAAGTAGCTATAGCACAAACAGGGCTAAGACATGCCCCTTGCTCACCATGTTGCAGGTGAAGAGAAGGAAAGAACAGCTGTGGCCCTTTGGGGATCCCAGAGCTTGGGGTCCTGTTGTTCCTGTGTCTCCAAGCTTCTGGGCACCACCATGTTCCCTGGTGCCAGCTGTAGAAGCTGCTTGTGGTGCACCTGGTTTGGCTGGAGCGTCACAGAGGGTGAATGTCCATGCTGGCACCTGGAGCTGCCTGCTCAGTGCAGCAGCTGACATGCCTGACTGCATGCAGTGGCCAGACCTCACACTTGCTCACACATCCCTCATTGTTCCACACTTGACTCACCCTTTGCAGCCTGGGACCCAGGCCAGTAGAGTGAACTGAGAGCAGCCTGCCAGGTTGAGTGAGTGAAATGAGTCCAGTGGGCCTGAGCAAAACTCAGGCAAAGGTGCTACTGGTCACAGAGATTTCTGGCCAGGAAAACGACACCCCAAAGGTCTTGTAACACCCGTATACAATGTAATAGCATGTCTATTACAACAGCTAAAATTAAAATGGAGGTTTTAATACCAAATGTGAGTGACAGGCAAGGGAACTGGAACTATCATATATTGCTGGTAGGAATGAAAAATTGTACAAGTACATTGGAAAGCAGTTTACCAATTCCTTATAAAGATGAATATATATTTAATATTGAACCCAGTAATTTTCCCCCTAGGTATGAACCCAAGAGCAGCAAATGAGAAAAGCCAGTCAGAGAGAGTGAGAATACCGTAAGGTAATATTTATGTGAATTCTAGACCAGACAAAACTAAGCTATGGCGCAGAATCCTATCAGTGGTTGCCTGGAGTGGAAGACAGTGATAAAAGGGGCTTGAGAGAACTTTGTGGGTGATGGAAAAGTTCTCTGTTTTTATTGTTTTAGAGTTTTCATGGATAAATAGATTTGCGGAATACTCAATTACGCTTAAATGAATGCATTCTACAACATATAAATTATTACTAATACAGTTAATTTGTTTTTCTGAGACAGAGTCTCACTCTGTTGCCCAGGCTGGAGTACAATGGTGCAATCTGGGCTCACTGCAACCTCCACCTCCCAGGTTCAAGCAATTCTCCTGCCTCAGCCTCCCAAGGAGCTGGGATTACAGGTACCCACCACCACGCCTGGCTAATTTTTTATTTTTAGTAGAGACAGGGTTTCGCCATGTTGGCCAGGCTGGTCTCAAACTCCTGATCTCAGGTGATTCACCTGCCTTGGCCTCCCAAAGTGCTGGGATTACAGGTGTGAGCCACCACGCCAGCCATTAATACAGTTAATTTTAAAAAACAAAACATTTGTATGTTACTTTTTTTGAACAGGACTATTTTTTGCGACATTTTTTCCTCAGAAAAAAATATATGCACTATGGCCAGGTGCATGGCTCACACCTGTAATCACAGCACTTTGGGAGGCCAAAGCAGGCAGATCACCTGAGGTCAGGAGTTCAAGACCAGCCTGGCCAACATGGCCAAATCTCATCCATACTAAAAATATAAGGCTTAGCCAGATGTGTTTGCACACACCTGTAATACCAGCTACTCAGGAAGCTGAGGCAGGAGAATAACTTGAATTCAGGTGACAGAGGTTGCAGTGAGCTGAGATGGCACCACTGTACTCCAGCCTGGGCAACAGAGTGAGACTTTGTCAAGAAAGGAAGGAAGGAAGGAAGAAAGGAAGGAAGGAAGGAAGGAAGGAAGGAAGGAAGGAAGGAAGGAAGGAAGGAAGAGAGAGAGGGAGAAAGGAAGGGAGGGAAAGGAAGAGACAGAGAGAGAAAGAAAGAAAGAAAGAAAGAAAGAAAGAAAGAAAGAAAGAAAGAGAGAGAGAAAGAAAGAAGAGAAAGAAAGAGAGAAAGAAAGAGAGAGATGGGGGAGGGAGGGAAAGAAAGAAAGTGAGAGAGAAGAGAGAGAGAGGGAGGGAGGAAGGGAGGGAAAAGAAGAGACAGAGAGAAAAAGAAAGAAAGAGAAGAAAGAAAGAAAAAGAGAGAAAGGAAGGAAGAGAGAGAGAGGAAGGAAGGAAGGAAGGAAGGAAAGAAAATTTATGCAATAGTAATTCATACTGAACTGACTTATACATTGTACCTTAATCCAGGATGTTTTTATTGTGTTGAAAAGTATCAGGGAGTCAATGAATTCAGCAAAAACAATGAGAATTTAATATGGACACCAAGTTAAGCCCAAGAAGATGAGGTGATGTGATAGCTGATATGTCGGTGCTTATGGTGCAGCTCAGAGGGAGGATTCCAGAGCGAGCATGGGGATACGATCCATATTCTACCTGTTTACACTAGTCCTCCTGAACCACTTAAACACTGAATGCTGTGAGATTTTTCTGACAAAAAGAGAAAATGAATGAGAACACATAAAATATCATTATTTATAAAACCACACAAAATGTACCAAAGATCTCCCGTGATGCTTATGAACACGTAGCTGCTGTTTGGAAGCTGCAAGCCCCATATCAGATCCCTACCTCAGAATCTTGAGTCGGGGCAGAGTGCTGAATTGGTTGGAATTACCTATGTCTGCTTAATAACTTTAGATGCCTCCTTTTCAGATGGCATTGCCAAGCTCTGCAAAGATCTAACCGTGAGGATGAGATAATTCAATATTGCCTGTGGGCTCTATCCTTGCTGATATACCGTGGGACTGAATCTTGGGCCAGTCTGTAATCTTGGGAAAGGCAGGTACACCTGGCACAGTTGTTCCTAGAGAGAAAGCAGGAGAAGGTCTTCCCAAGAAAGACCATGACAGCACAGAGGCAGTCTGAAGGGAACCCAAGGAAAGGATTTAGGACTCTACAAGAATGAAGTTGGAAGGATGATAGAAGTCCACAGGCAAGAGAGTACAGAGGGCAGGAACCAGGGTGGATCAGGTGCAGATCTCCACAGGATTAGATCCTGGGGGCCAGGCTTTCAGGTGCAAGGGGAAAGCCTGCTTACAGCAAAGAGACTGGCTGGAGGTAATGTGCTCCATGCACAGTATGCTCTTAGCAAATGACAGTCCAATAGCCTGTCTTTTGTCTCTGTTTATTGACCAAAATTATCCACAAATAGCTCAAAATGCCCATCTCTCTGTATATTTAAGTTTTTGCACCAGAAGGTGTGCAGTGGGTCTTGAGGAAACCAGGCAGGTGATCATCATCTTGGGACCGAGACCCTACAGTGAAATGAAGAGTGGGAGTGAGCCACGAAGCTCTGTGGGAAAATATCTATTTTTGAGCCCACAGTGAGCTGGTGGTCCCAGTCCACTCCTTTGTCTTGTGTTTCCAAGAAGAGTTAGCAGTAAATAAAGACAAGAGGAGACTGAGCAAGGTAGACCATTCTGGCTGAGTGACTGAATTCAGGAGAAGCCCTGGGACTTGAACATACCCTCCAGGGCATTGAGTTGAGGTATTATGAAATGGGTAGTGCTGGAACAGAGACGGATCCTCATGGTGCCAGTGCTAAAGAAGATAGAAAGAGGGAACATGGACTGGACAAATTGGAAACAGGCTATGCAGGGGCAGGATAGGAGCCCACTGCCAGGTCATCTGAACTTCAGTAAACTTGTATGCACCCAGATCTCCAAGTGCTTTCACTTTCGGTGCTAAAAATAGTGAAGGGCCAGAGCCTTGGGTTGGTGTTTGATGTGAATCAAACCTAAGGCAGCTCTTTAGGGATGGGAATTCCTTTGGAGGGGCTGGGTAAGAGACCCAGCACATGCACACCATTTTCTGAAACTTTATCTTCGTGAAACCACCTCAGAGCTCAGGAGGGTCCAGTAGGACCCTAGGTTACTGTTTGCGGGTTGTCATGGCTTTCTAGACTGAGCTGCAGATCCAGCTACCCCTCAGGTCACATGATAACCAGGGGACTCACTATCAAGCAAGACCCTATCTCTTTGCCCTAAAGCCACCCTGTTGTACACTTGGGGAAGGAATCACTGAAGCATGAGCAGCCTTGCTCCATGGAGTTTTACCAAAATGTAGAAGTCGTCATATAATCTTACAGCTTGTAGGTTGACGTTCAAGATACAAGATTTCAGACAGAATGTAAAGCATATGCAAGTGTTGTATGGAAACAGCAGAGTTTTAAAATTACCTCATGAAATAATACACTGTAAACATAGTTTTTAAGAAATTAAATTGTATCTGTTCTGAGAAATGTCCAAGTCATGTGTTGGATGTTTGTGCTCCCCTCCCTATGTCATCAACAGCAACTTATTCCGTGGAGGTGGGCTGATACCAAAAGACTAGCTGGGAAGCTCGCTATGAAAATCCCTGACTGAAGCTATATCTGTTGGCTTCTGAGGAATACAGTGCTAGGGAATAGAGAGAATATTTGTTTTGAATGATAACTTACGTTTTTTCATTGATATTATGTAGAAGTATAATTCGATTTTCATGTTGTTATTATACCCTGCAGCCCCTTGCTAAACTCACTTATTAATTCTAGCAGCTTTTTGTGGATTTCATTTTTATGTGGATGATCATGTAATATGTTATCTGCAGATTAACATAGTTTTACTTCTTTCTTTCCGATATAAATGCCTGATATATTTATTTTTTTTAACCTATTGCACTTGCTGGCAACTCAACCACGATGATGACTAGGCAGACATGTGAGGGTAGACATTCACACCATGTCCCTGATTTTAGGTGGACAGCATTCAGTGTTTTGCCATTAATCAATGTTAGCTATAGGTTATTTGCATATACCTCTTATCAGTTTGAGAAAATTCCCTTCTATCCCTAGTTTCCTGAAAGTTTTTAATCAAGATTGTCTACTAATTGTTGTCAATGATTTCTCTGCATTTACTAAGATATATGTTTTTATTTTTTGTCCTTCTAATTAGTAAGTTATAGAAATTGATTTGTGAAAATTAATCCTACTTGGTCAATTCCATATTGTTGGAATTGATTTATTAAAAGTGCATTAAGAATATTTGCAACCATTGTGGAAGACAATGTGGCAATTTCTCAAGAATCCAGAACAAGAAATGTCATTTGACTCAGCAATCCCATTACTGGGTATATACCCAAAGGAGTATCAAGCATTCTACTATAAAGACACATGCACATGTATGTTTATTGCGGCACTATTCACAATAGCAAAGGCTTGGAATCAACCCAAATGCCCATCATTGATAGACTGGATAAAGAAAATGTGGCACATATATACCATAGAATACTATGTAGCCATAGAAAAGGATGAGTTCAAGTCCTTTGCAGGGACATGGATGAAGCTGGAAACCATCATTCTCAGCAAACTAACACAAGAACAGAAAACCAACACTGCATGTTCTCACTCGTAAGTGGGAGTTGAACATTAGAACATATGGACACAGAAGGGGAAACATCAAACACTGGGACCTGTCAGGGGGTGTGGGGCTAGGGGAGGGATAGCATTAGGACAAATACTTAATGTAGATGATGGATTGATGGGCGCAGCAAACCACCATGGCACGTGTATACCTACGTAACAAACCTGCACATTCTGCACATGTATCTCAGAACTCGAAGTATAATAAAATAAAATAAGAATTTTTGCATCTTTGTCCATAGAATTATTAGCCTGTAGTTTCCTTTCCTGTAATGTCTTAGAATAGTTTTGGTGTGAGAATAAGAAAGACAAACAATAACAATAAAAAGAGTATTTCCTCTTGTTCAATATTCTGAAAAAGTTTGTGTAGAATTAGTGTATTTATTCTCCTGTAAATATTCCATTCAATTCACCAGTGAAGGCATGCAGGCAGAGAGCTTTCCTTGTGGGATAGTTTTTAACTATAGATGCAATTATCTAATAAATATGAGACTATTTAGGGTGTCTCCTTCTTGAGCAAACTTTCTAACATTGTGTCTTTTAAGGAATGTATCCATTTTATCAAAGTTGTTGAATTTATTGGCGTAAAAGTTGTTTATACTGTTTTCTTTATATCTTATTTGTATCTGCAGACACTGTAGTGAGGTTACTTCTTTCTTTCCTAATATTAGCTGCAATTTTGTCTGCTCTCTTTCCTCCTTTTCAGTCTAGCTAGAAATTTATTAACTTTATCAATCTTCTCAAAGAATCACCTATTGGTTTTATTACATTTCTCTATTATTTGCTGTTTTTCTTTTAGCTATTGCATTGCTTTCTCCTTTGATCTTCATTATTTCCTTTCTTCTGCTGATTCTAGTTTTCATTTGCTATTCTTTTTCTAGTTTTCTCATTTTTCAAATTGACAATTAATTTGAGACTATTTTTCTTTTCTGATATTCCATTTACACCTAAAACAAGTCCTCCATATCTGTGAATTTGTCTATTTCTCTTTGCAGTTTTATCCATTTGTGGGTCATGTATTCGGAAGTTCTGTTGTTAGATGTATAATCATATAGAATTGTTATGTCCTTTTGATGAATTCATTCCCTTTTAATTGTAAATAAATCTCTTTAATCTTACTAATATTCTTTGCTTTGAAATCTACTTAATGTTAATATAGCCTCCCACCTATCTTTGTTTAGGATTAGTTTCTAAAAGGGTCTTTTTCTACCTTTTTCTTTTTAACCTGTTAAAGTCCTTATGTTTCAGTGGGTTTACTATACATAGTATATACTTACGTTATGCTTTTTTACTCAATCTGAAATTCTATGCTGTTTAGATAGTAGCGTTTAATCCATTTATGTTTATTAGAATGTTTTCAGCTGTACTCTATTCCCCCTTTTCCTATTTTTCTATTTCCTTTATAATTACTTGAGTATCTATTATGATTTATCTTCTTATTGAGCTCTTTATAGTTTTTTGATGTATTATTTTAATAGTTACTTTAGGGTTTGTAGTATATAACTTCAATTTATCACAGTCTACTTTCAAGTAGACTTCATCCATATTAGAAGAATCTTAACACAGAACACATATTTCTTCTTTATATTTTTGTTATATTATAATAGCATAATAATGTTACTTGTATTTATGTCTTAAACCTCACAAAACATTGTCATTACTTTTGGTTTAAACAGCCAGATATCTCTCAAACAAATGCAAACTATATATTTACTCAAGCAGCTATCATTCTTGGTGCCATTATATCCTCATTTAGCTTTAGGTTTCTATCTGGTATCATTTGTCTTCTTTCAACATTTCTGTAGCACTGGTCTGCTGGTGATAAATTCTTCTAGCTTTTGTATATTTTTAAAAAAGTACTCCATGCTTCTTTGGAAATGTATTTTTCTGGGTAAAGATGTCTAGCTTTTCATGTGCTTATTTGCCATCTGTACATCCTTTCTGATGAAATGCCTCTTCATATCTTTTGCCCATTTTATAATTGATTTTTTTTTTACTGCTCAGTTCTTTATATATTCCAGTTCTTTGTCAAATACATGGTTTGCAAATGTTCCCTTTTCAGAATGTAGTTTTTCTTTTCATTCTCTTATCAGAGTCTTTGACAGAGCAAAAGTTTTTAACTTTAAGTCCAATGTGTTGTTATTTTCTTTTATGAATAATGGTTTTGGCATCATGTCTAAAAACTTTTCAGCAAACCTCAGGATTCAAAGGTTTTTCTCTTAAGTTTTCTTCTAAAAGTTACATATTTTCATGTTTTACAGTAAGAGTTATGGCCTATTTTGGGTTAATTTTTATATAAAGTGCAAGTTTCCTGTTTTCTCTTTGGTCATGCAATCTTTTTCTTTGTATTTAATTTAATATAGTTTATATTGCTATCATTTTTATGTAGCACTATTTGTTGAAAAGACCATTCTTCCTCTATTGAACTGATTTTACGCTTTTGTCAAAAATAAGTTCACTATAGTTGTGTAGGTCTATTTCTGGGTTCTCTATTTTTTCCATTGATATCTGTGACTATCCCTCCACCAATACCATACAGTCTTGATTACCATAGGTATGCAATAACCTTGAAATAAGGTACACTGACTTCTCCTATTTTATTTTTCTTTTATGGGAGAGTTTCATGTTTTCTTGTTCCTTTGAATATACAAATACATTTTAGTATAATATTGTCTAAAACTATAAAATAACTTGCTAAGATATTGATTAAAAATGCATTAAACCTGTACATCAATTTTTAGAAAACTGGTGCTTCTACATTGAGTCCTCCAGTTCATGAACACAATATATCTCACCAATTATTAGTTCTTTTCTGATTATTTTCATCAGTATTTTGTAGTTTTCAGCTGTAAATCCTGTACATTCTTTGTTAAATTTGTACCTAAATATTTTATTTTCTTAGTGATTCTAAATGTTGGTATACTTTAAAAATTTTATTCTCTATATGTTCATTGGTAGTATACATAACTTTGGTTTATTTTTGTATGTTTATAATGTACACTGTGACTCTATTGAACTCATTTATCAATTTGAGGGTTTTTGTTGGTAGATTCTTGGAGATAACCTGCACAGACTATCACATCATCTGAGAGTAAAGACAGCTTTGTATCTTTCATGCAAATCTCTATGTCTTTTATTCCCTTACCTTGCTTTATTTTTCTGTCTAGGGTTTTCAGTATTGAGATGAATAGCAGTGGAGAGGGCAGACATATTTACCATCTTCCCATGATAATGGAAAAACAGTCTATCACCATGAAGTGTGATTATTTAAAGATTTTTGTAGTTGTACTTCATCAAGTTGAAAATGTTTCCCATGATTTTAAATTTTCTGTTGTTTTATTTTTATTATACCAGGTGTTGAATTTTATTGTGTGTGTGAATTGAGCTGGTCATGTGATTTTTATTTTTACCTGTTAATATTGTAGAGTTTTTGGTTGATGTTTGAATATGGAACCAGGCTTAGATTCTTAAAATAAACTCTCCTTGGCTATATCATATAATTATGAGTATATATTGCTGAATTCTACTTGAGAATATTATCTTAAGGATTTTTGCAACCATATTCATTAATTATATTTATCTGTAGTTTTTTTTATGTATTATTGTCTTCTCTGGTAACAGGGCAATATGACCTCATAAAACGAATTGGAACACAATTGTTGTCTTGTAATTTTTGGAAGAGTTTGTGTATAATTGGTGTTATTTGTGTAGAATTATCTACCAAAATCATCTGGACTTAGAGACTTCTTTTTCAGTTGGTATTAAATTACAAATTCAACTTTTGTAAAGTTACAGAGCTGTTCATATTATCTGTTTGTATTTGTGTATATTGTGGAAATTTGTGCTTTTTGAGTAATTAACCCATTTTGTCTATGTTGTAAATTTGTGTAGAGTTATTCATAGTGAGTTTTATTATCCTCTTGGTGACTGCAGTGTCTGTCATATCTCTTATGTCATCCCTGATATTAATAAGTTAGTAATTTGTATTCTCTCTCTTGACCCCACCCTCATATTGTTAGAGATTTTTTCAATTTTATTGATTTTTTAAAAATAGTCTTTTGTATAACTGATTTGTGTCATTTTTCTGTTTATATATTTCTTGATTTCCCTTTTATTCTTGAAGGAAATTTCAGGAACTCAAAATAATTTTGAGCTGACAGTTTTTTTCTTTTAGCACTTGAGAAAACTCATGCTACTTATGTCTAGTCTCTGTGATTTCCTATGAGAAATCAACTGACATTCTTTTTATTTCTCTCTTGCTAGTTACATAATGTGTGTGTGTGTGTGTGTGTGTGTGTGTGTGTGTGTGTGTGTTTATTTTGCAGAGGCTGATTAGATGTTTCTTAGCATAAATTTCCTTGGGTTTATTTTGTTTGGGTTGCGCTCATCTTTCTGAACATGTATACTAAGTTTTTGGCCAAATTTGAAAAATTTCTTTGTTTTTAACCTTGTGCTCATTTTTTCCCTCTTTTCTAACAGTGGTGACAAATATAATAGATTTTTAAAATTAGAAGCCTCCATGTCTCTGAGGGTTTGCTTATTTTTTTAGTCTATTTCCTCTCCTCTTCTTTTAGATGGCAATTTTAATTTTTGTATCTTCAAACTTATGATTCTTTCTGTGTTATTTTCATTCTGTAGTTGAACTCACCCAGTTAATTTTTTATTATGACTATTGTATTTTTAGGTTACAAAATTTCCATTTTGGGATCGGGCATGGTGGCTCATGCCTGTAATCCCAGCACTTTGGGAGGCTGAGGCGGGCGGACCATGAGGTCAGGAGATTGAGATCATCCTGGCTAACACGGTGAAACCCTGTCTCTAATAAAAATACAAAAGTTAGCTGGACATGGTGGCATGTGCCTGTAGTCCCAGCTACTCAGGAGGCTAAGGCAGGAGAATTGCTTGAACCCAGGAGTCGGAGGTTGCAGTGAGCCGAGATCGCACCACTGCACTCCAGCCTGGGTGACAGAATGAGACTCCATCTCAAAAAAAAAAAAAAAAAAAAAAAAATTCCATTTTGTCCTTCTTTGTGTCTTCTCTTCATTTTCTAAGACTCTATTTCAAGCACGTTCATAATTGCTTAGTGGCTGCTTTAAAATCTTTGCCAGACAATTCCAACATCTGTGTCATCTTGGTGTTTGCATCTTGTTAATTGCCTTTTCTCACTCAAGTTGAGCTTTTCCTGTTTCTTGCAATGATTAGTGTTTTCAATTATATTCTGAATATTTTTGGATATTATCATATGAATTCTGTATTTTCTTTTGTGTTCTGTATTTCTGTTTAAGTGAAACTGGCCTGCTGCCGAGCCAATGAGAGCGGGAGGACACTAACAGGGTCCTGCCAACTGAGGGTGAGGTTCCAGGTTGTTTACTCTGCCTACATTGAAATCATGGTGGGGAAAGGGTTTTTCTCCCTGTCGCTCAGGAATTGCTGTCTTTGATTTCCTTGTTGTCCATTGTCTTGAGAGTACGTGTTCTATATATTTTCCCTGTTTTTTTGTTTGTTTGTTTTTTAAAATAACTAAAAAGAGGATATAAACAAGAGGGAGGACAAACCTGATTTCTGTTACTCTCTGTGGATAGGAAACAAAAATTTGAGAGAAGGATTTTTAACCCTGGTAACCATATCCCACTCAGATATCAATGGGGTGGTGCCTCAGAAGTGAAGAAGCAGCGGGCATTCACAGGAAGTTTACCGGGTCCTGCATTCGGGGTAGGATGGCCTCACAGCTCCTCACTCTTCTGTGTCTCTACTGGAATGCATATTAACACTCAAGCTGGTGTTTGCTAAGGTGAATTCTTGGTAAGGTGAAGTTAACAATTGGGTTGTTAACTTTCCAATGATGTAAAAAGATAGAAGGAAAAAATAATCTGTGTATGTGTTTCAAGTTGAGGGTTTTTTTCCCAGAGAATCATATATCATGAGGCTCTCAAATACAGTTTCAAAAATTGAGCTCTGCTGGATCAGGTTTCAAAGGGATCAATTTACAGGGCATGCATTTTGAAGATGCTCCAAGAGGGACTGTGAAACTCAGACCCACAACTCCTGGCTTTCTACTTGGAAAACAGACAGGGAAAAGTGAAAAAGAAATGTGTTTAGAGAAGGCAAGAAATGAGAAATAGAAAAATAAGGATATATTTATTCATTCACTCATTTATCATCCATGCTTATTTATCTCTTAATTGAGTATCTTCTACTATGGGGCAAGGCCTGGACTATACCAAAGGTGCAGAAGGGAAACTTCCCCTGCCATCACTTGAGCCTCTTCCACTCTTTTGCCACCAGGACCCCGCCCCAGCCAGCTGGGCCCACTGTGCATCCGCAGCAGCCTCCAGTGTGTGCATGGCTCCCACACCACCACTACCTTTCCCGAGCAGCTGGCCCAGGATGGGTCTGAGCTTCCTAAGACTTGGAGCTGTAAAGAGACTTTTCTGTAAATAGGGTGTATAGGGATTCACATGGGGAAAAGAGTCTGAACAGGAATAGCAAAGAGTGAATAATTCTACCTCTGGAAAGCACAATTTCCTCAAAAATTTCAAAGCTACCTTTCGATAAAAGTCTTTCTTTCCGAAGAAAGCTGGCTTGACTTGTGCAATAGACTAATGTTTATGTTCTCCCAAAATTCATATGTTGAAAATCTAACTTTCAATTTGATGGTATTAGGAGGTGGGGACTTTGAGAGGTGATTAGTTCATGAGAATGGAGCCTTCATGGATGGGATTAATGCTCTTGCAAAACGGACCCAGAGAGCTCTCTTACCCTCTTTTTCCATGTGAAGACTCAAGGAGAAGTCAGCAGTTTAAAACCAGAAAATCATCTCTCACTAGAATCTGACCCTGCTAGTACCCTGATCTCTGATTTTCATCCTCCAAAACTGTGAGAAGTAAACTTCTATTGTTTATAAACCACACAGCTTATGGTAATTTGTGATAACAGATTGGACCGACCAAGACAAATTGTTTTTCAGGTTTCTGCTCGTTTAGCTTCTTGCTTGGGTGAAGATGGGAAGAACAATTTTGATTCTCAAGCCTCAATTTCTTCCTGTAAAGAATAAGAATAGTAAATCCTAGTCACGGGATTATTATAAAAATTAAATGTACCAATCTATCTAAATTCTTGGGACAAAATGAAAACCTATTGTTTATTCAGTTAAATTTTACCCAAATGAAAAATTCTTATGAATATGCCATTCTACATTTTGCCCAAGGGGGAAATTTCCCAAACCCATGAGGCTCCCTTGACAGCAGAATGTAGTAATGAGCCTACGTGATGAACTTTCAGTTCTTTTAGCTTCTGACAAATTGGGAGCTAGTGCACTGTTTATAGAACACAGCCAACCAAGGCACGTCCAACTATCCAGCAAACTCTAAATTCTGGAGTTAAAAGGAAAAAAATTTAAAGTTGTCATGTAGCACAGATCAGCTGTGCCTCTGCACTGCTAGATTATTCACATGAAAGTAAAAAATATCACCAGCTCCTGGCGGGTCTATCTGCAACCAGCCCTGCATATGGCCATGTGGAAGCTTCTGGGCAGAGGCTTTGGTTTCAATCCTTTTCCATCTAGACTACTCCTGTTCTCACCAACACTGTTGTTTTGTTCCCGGGGATCTATGTGCGAAGCCCTCACCTGTGCCTTGGCCCTTGCTTTAATGTAGTGGCCTTGAAAATCCAGAAACTTAAAAAGAAACAGGCCATATGTTATTTATACAGAAAAGTAATTTGCAAGTTGCTATTTGATATTTTTAGTTCCTTCCAGCCCTAAAAGAACTTCACTAAAGTTGAACTCCTTTTCTGGCCTTAAATACTATGTGTTTATTTCTATCTGGTGGTATGAATTCTGCCCCAGCAGAAGGGCTCCTGCTCTGGTACTGGGCAGGAGGGAAGAAGGCTCTACAAGAACATTGGAGCATCTTGTCACCCTGAGCTCCCATCACAGGTGGCTTCTGACCTCTCAGGCACTTGCCCACTTCAGCGAGGCAGGCTTCAGCCATCTGTTCCTCCTGCTCCATCTTACCAGCTTTGGGCAGGCACCAGGACAGAGTACTTCCTCATAAAGGGAATCCATATTCTGGTTCTAGACCAGACAGCTGAGTTCAGACCAAAATTTAGCCCCAATTCTAGTTAAATAACCTCATCTCTCAAATCTCATTTTTAGAAACCTATTAAATGAAGATACTAGGATAAATTATTGAGGGTAGTTTTGAGGATTAAACAAGATAATCTGTGTCCAATGCCAATAATATTAATTTCTCTTTGTTTCCTCTTCTGGATTAAGTGTGAAATGGATTCCATTTTGCCTCAGAATCCCCAAAGGTGGTAGCAGCTGCCCACTTCCTTTGCTGTGAAGGATCCTAAGGCTGTGGATGACTGTCTGCATGCTCAAGGGGAGACGGGAAGATGGTGTGTCTGTCACACACTCACCATTGCTTCAGGAGACTGCCTACTTCCTGAGAGTTTCATGTAACTGAATGCCTTAGCACCTAATGCATGGCACTGATTGTGTTGGTTGAATCTTTAAATGATAGGGCCAGTGTCTCAGTAAAATAGTATTTAGATGATGGATGGACAAACAGTTGAGCAGATGACAAGTAAATGGATTCTCATGCATGCTGCTGTTTCCTGTTGCCTGCCTCTGAGACCTGGTTCTTTTTTTTTTTTTTTTTTCTACACTGGATTCTTGTCCCAGTAAGGCCATTCTGTGTCATGACCCAGAGTTTCCTGAGCAAACTCTTCACTAGCAACCATGGGCTGCATCTACCCAGTGCTGTCAGCTCAGGACCTTGTTGCTAGGACCAAAGGGAACTTCTCAGAGTTTGCATGCCACAACAACGACCCTGATACAATGGAGAGTGAGACCACTTCTTCACCTCTGCTATGTTCAGGCTGTGAGCAGAATATTTTACCTTAGTGACCTCCATATGGGCGGAATATGACCAAACGTTTTGTTGGTGGAACTATCTCCAACCCTGGCGGGACCAGAGTGAGAAGGTGAGTTTGGTTTAAATAGTATTTCAGCCCAGTGGCACCCTCCCTAATCTCTGCTAGGCTGGTAGTTTCGAGACCTATGTGAGAGGCTTGTGAAAAATAAGGCCTTCTTGCCCACATCTCTGAAGATTCTGATTGCTGGGATCTGTATATTTAACAAACTTCCAGATAACTGATTTGTGGCCTTGTTTGGGTCCCTGGCTTATCACAGAAGCCAGGACCTGTTTTATTTGTATCTGCCAGCATCAAAACTTTAGTTCCAGGAAGGAAGAACCTTCCTGCCTACACAATGGCCTCGTCAAATGTCCTTAAACAAATCTTTGGGACAGCACAAAAGGGCAAGGCAGGATTCCCGGGCTTGGCACAGTCTTGGCTGTACCTACCACCAGCTGGAACCTCTCAAACACTTTCACTCCCAAATGGGTTTGAGCCTAGTTACCTTTCTGTGCTGATCTCTGGTCCTCACCTGTGGCATTCAGTCTGTGCTACTCTGAGGGATAAATTGCTGACAACTGGGATTCTGTATTTATACGCTAATTTTCCGCCATATAAGGAGCTAAGTTCCTGCAGCTTCCTTCAATATAAATATTTCTCTTTTGATGACATTCACTCTCTGGAGACTTATAATCTTTTGCCTATGCACATCTCAAAGGCCCACAGTGGCAGAAATACACCCACAGAAAGAATATTTTTACAAGCCCTGGGGCAGTAGCCATAATAAATTACTTCTTCTTCTGTCACAGTTCAATATGAGAACTATTCTCAGAACTGGAATTTTTACACGTCTTTGGTTAAATAGATGGTAATAGCACCTATTGGGTGTGTAACCATGGTGAAGCACATCTGGTGCCCTCAAAGAGACAAGAAAGAGCCTGGGCATAGGTCAGCAGAAACCAGGGCTCAGAGATGCACATAAGACATTAATGCTAAGAAGTGACATGGGTCAGGGATAGCATCAGAGACTGAGCATAATCCATGGAAACTTGCAAATCAGCAGAGTCTAGGACGAACATAGGTAACAGTGTGGACTACATGACAACAAAAGGTGGGGACAATCGTTGTAAATGCCAATGAAGCCCTTCATTGAGGTCCGTTGTGAATTGTTGATGGTGGCAAGAGCAGATTGCGGACATGGAGGTCACAGTACGGAACAAGATCTTCAGGCCTGTCCTGGCATGGCCGGCTGGGGTCTTTTAAATTGGTGTGGACCTGCAAGAGTTGGTAGAGGCACTTACAGCAAAGCTTGGGAAAGGTAGGTCTAAGGGTATACAGGCAGAGGGAGGGGAATGGAGGAAAAGGCCCAGTCTTGGGTATGAGTTTCTTGGGTGGGTCTCTTGGTCTGGGAGGGCTTGAGGCCTGAAGCTGACACCTAAAAACAGAACAGCAGTCTGGCATGGAAACAAGTGAAGGATCTAAATATGGAACTGGGAGTAAAGCCATTACTGATTTGTTTTCTTTGGTGTCAGCACAGTATGTCTTTTTCCATATTTTATTTTACATTTATTTCTCTCAGCCATTCTTGCAAGTGGCATATAGTTAGGTCTTGCTTTTAAAAATCTGATCTGACAACTTCTGCCTTGTAATTTGGGTCCATAGCCATTTTCACTTAGTGTAACTGTAGTTATACTTAGCTTTAAATCTATAATTTTGCTATTTTTTTCTGTTTATTTCTTCTGATATTTGTTTTTGTTGTTCTACTATTCTCTTTTTCTGCCTTCCTTTGGATGTAGTTTTTTTTTATGATTCCATATTGTCTTCTTCATTGGCTCATTAGCTGTAATTCCTTGTTTTCCTACTTGAATGGTTGCTTTAGGGATCATAGCGTAAATCTTAATTTATCAAAATTTACCTTCAAGCGATATTATAGCACTTCTTGTATTGTAATAAATACTTTCATTTCTCCCACTTTGCCTTTGTGCTGTTTTTGTAATGCATTTTACTTTTACATATGTTATCAACCATAAAACGTGGTTGGTTAAATGATCAGTTATCATTTAATAGGATTTAAATAACAAGAAAAGACTGTCATACATTTACCTATGCAAGTACCACTTCCTGTGTTCCTAATGCTTTGTGTAGACCTGTGCAATTATGTAGCATGCTTTCCTCTCTGCTTGAATCATCGAGTATTTATTTCACTTTAGTTTTTGAAAGACAGTTTTGCTTGTGTATTAGTCTGTTCTCACACTGCTATAAAGAATGATCTGAGATTGGGTAATTTATAAAGAAAAGAGGTTTAATTGACTCCTAGTTCCACAGGCTTAACAGAAGGCATGACTTGGAAGCTTCAGGAAACTTACAATCATGATGAAAGGCAATGGGGAAGCAAGCATGTTTCAACTATGGTGGAATGAGAGAGAGAGAGAAGGGGGAGGTGACACACACTTTTAAATGATCACATATCATGAGAACAACTAAGGAGAAGGCTGCCTCCTGATCCAAACACCTACAACCAGTTGGATTACAATTTGAGATGAGATTTGGGTGGGGACACAGGACCAAACCATGTCAGCTGGTATATCATTCTTTAAAGATATTGTTTCCCTGTCTTCTTGATTACACTGCTTCTAATGAGAAATCTGCTGCTATCCTTATTTGTGCTGGTATAGCAAAATACCTACAGGGTAATTTATTAAGACCAGAAATTTATTTTTCACAGATGTGGAGGCTGGGGAGTCCAAGAACGAGGTATCAGCATTCGGTGTCTGGTGAAGACTTCTCTCTTGCTTCCAATATGGCACTTTGTTGCTGTGCCTCACAAGCAGAAAGTGAACAGGGCCTACGCTGGTGCCTTCCAACCCATTTGTAAGGCACTAATCCATTCAGGAGGGTGGAACTATCATCACTTAATCACTTCCCAGAAGGCTGTAACTATCATCACTTAATCACTTCCCAGAAGGCTGTACCTCTGAATACTACCAAAATGGTGATTAAGTTTCAACAGGAATTTTGGAGGGGACACATTCAAACCATAGCAATCCATGTTTATTTTCCTTTTGGTGCACAAGAGAAGAAAATAAACTTATTTTCTTACTCAGCATTGTTTTTAAGAATTTTTCTTCCTCATTGGCTATGAACAATCTAATTATGATGTGTCTTCATGCAGCTTTGTTCATTTATTTTTTATGTATTTGAGGTTTATTGAGATTCTTGGATCTGCTGGTTTATTGATTGCATGAAATTTGAAAACTTTTCAGCCATTTATTCCTTAAAACACTTTTCTTCCTTCCTTCCTCCCATCATATGTTTTTCTCTCCTTCAGTAACCCAAATCGTATGTATATTATTAGCCTGATTGACGTTGTCTTCACTGACACCTTTGTTTCTTGAATTTTTTCTTTATGTTTTATTTTGCAATTTCTAGTACTATTTCTTCAAGTTCAATAATCTTTTTCTTTTCAATAGATTATAAATAAATAATATTTTATTATTAATTCATTAATGTTTCAATAAATAATATTTAATGTTGTTAATCACATCTAGTTTATTTTTATCTTAAATGTTGGTAATTTAAAGTCTAGAAGTTTAATTTGGATATTTGTAATATCTTTTGTGTCTCCACTTAATCTTTTTAGCATTGAAATACAGTTATTTCATAAGTTAATTTAGTTACACGTTACAGTTTAGCAAACTCGTCTGGTAATTATATTAGTGTTAATACAGGGTAGTTTTGCTTTCTTGAATATATTTTCTGTTTTTATTAAGGATTTGTATTTTCTCGATTGATTGTATACTGTGTAACTTTTTACCGGATGTCAGATATTGTACATTTTACATTTTGGGGTGCTGAATAATTTTTCTATTTATATAAGTGTTCCTGAGGAGTATCTTTGTTCCCTTCCGGTTTGCTTTTAAGATTTTTTAGGCAGAAATGTGATAGTGCTCTGTCTAGGGCTAATTATTCTTTATACTAAGACAATACCCTTCTGAGTACTCTACTCTATGCCCCATGAATTATGAGTTTTCCAGTTTGGCTGAGGGAAATAGGCATTATTCCATATGTGAGGGCTGGTACTGTGCCCTCTAATCTTTTAGGGTGATTCTTTCATTGTTCTTGGCTAATTTCCTCCCATAAATGTATGGTTCATCACTTGCTGAGTAATCAAGCTGAACATCTGCATGTGTGGTTCTTTCTGTGTGCGGCTCTTCTTTGGTACTCTAGCCGATGAACTCCAGCTGTCTTGGTCTCCCTGGAATTCAGCTCTGTCTTCTCAACTCAGGGAGGGAGCTCCAAGCTCTGCCTCAGCTCCCCTGCTCTCTCCCAATACGTGCAACTCTATCAAGGAGATAAACTGCGGCAATCACAGGGTTCATCACATCTGGGTTTTAGTTGCCAGGGATCTCTGTCCTTGTTTGCTTAATGCCTTGTGCCCAAGCACTGTTACATCACATATTTGGTCCATTTGTTATTGTTTCTGATGGGAGGATAAATCTGGCTCCCACTACTTTATCTTGGCTGGAGGCAGAAATCCCAAAGCATCACTTCTGTTTTGTAATTCTTGCTATGTTTATGTGCCACTAGAACGTTTCAGCTAAACTCTCACTAAAGTTTATGTTCTGTATCCAAATAGCAGCAGGAACTATCATTCACTTAGTGTCTACCATGTGACAGGCATTGGTGTATTCTTTCTAGTTTTTATGGACAACCGTATAATACGAACATTGTTATCCTCACATTACTGATGAGAAAACTGGAGCCTAGCAAGGTTAAGCAATGTGTCAGAAATAGGAACTAAATGGTAGCTTATCAGGATCACTGTAAATCTGAAACCAGGTCTCCTCTCCTACACAAAATTGCTTGAGTTGTGAGAAAATTGCTTTCTGGACATCTGTGCCTTGTGACACAGTGTGCTGATTTTAAATCAAATTGCTGGCAGTTTCCATGTGGTCTGTAGGAAAAAGCATCCCAGATCATCCAAGAATCCATGCCTAGACATACCCTTGATAGTGACGAAGCCTGGATGGGTCCTCTCCCAGCTGGTCTGGGGCAATGGCAGGAGCTACACACAAAAACAGATGCTTGTCAGTGGGCTCCCTTGGCACAGCTGCTAGAGGCCTGGCCTCCACGGATACTTAGTGGGTCTTTCTCTCCAGAAGAAAGGCAGCTGGCAGCCTCAGTCTGTGAGCCCATGTGCCATGAGCTGCACCAGGGAAGACCCATTAACTCCCGCCACCTAATGCGACATCTGAACCTAACAGGCGTCAAGGATGGCTGTGATTGGGGAAAGTAGCTTCCCTTCACCTCACCTCTTCTTTGAGCTGATTTTGTGCAAGAAAGTGGACAGAATTCTCCAACGAGAGTGACAGATGTCTGCTTCTCATGCTCCAGACAGTTCTGACCACCTCAAACAGTGTCAGCTCAGTAGGAGATTTCTCTTTCAAAGAGAGCCCTCAGGAAGGGCTGCCAAGAGATCAGGCTACCAGTTCAGCACCAACATCTGAGTTTTCTGAGTATAATTGGATAAAAGGGTATATTTTGCTCATGTTGTTCAGTGGTCATAAAGTTTGATGAGATGTTTACTTACTCATTCATTTATTCAAAGCATATATACCAAGTTCTGTGAACACAAAGAGGAAAAGATGGAGACAGGCCCTTATCTGTGAAGTTCACAGCCAAGGGAGATGATGGAACAGAAAACGAATTCTATTTTGCATTGTGATCTGAGCTACATGAGAAGAGTATAGGGAGACCGGGGAAGAATGTGGGGTATCCCTGGGAGAATTTTTGGGGGGCTGCCATCAGGACAGGACATTTAAGCTGACCATGGAAGTTGTTAGAATTGACAAGATGAGGAAACTGAGGCAGAATAGTAAGGTATACAAAGTCCTGGAGGCCTCCCAAAGCTCCCATGCATGTGCAGGGCCATGATTCCCTTCCTCCTTCCCATTGTCATCTCCAGCTAGTAGCAGCAATGGCAGCGTTCGCATCCTCCCCTCTTGGTGTAGGCCAAAGTTGCAGAGTCCTCAATGGGAAGCATATAGTTAATTAAAAATGGAAACTGCAATCACTAGGGTATAACCAGTGACTGGGGATCCAGTCACTCTTTACTTCATTATTTGCCTTTCAGTATAGGATCTTATTTTTCTGGCTCACCTAGAGTATAGGTATTTACAGGCACAAGGGCTTGAGAAATGCTCTTTTCCTTCCTCTTGGTGCAGGAATCTCTTCTGTCACATCCCTGCCAGACCACGGCATTGCCCAGCTCGAGCCTCTCCCCAGCATACACAGGAACTCACTGCTTCTTACACTACCTTCTAGTGAAAAAGTTTGTCCCCTGTGACTTCATTTGTCACAGTCCTGTCTTTTCGGATCTCGAAGCATATTTTGCTTTCTGTCCCTTACATGGCAATCTGCAGGCTGGGAGATTTTGCTAGTCTGTTCAACAGCAATTATCAAATACCAAGGACTCTGCTAGATGCAGGAGGCCAAGGGTGGCGCTTGGGAGCCTGGCCTTCATCATTGAGGGACTTAATCAGTTTTCAGTTCTCCATGAGGTCGACCTTCTGGTTTCCATGCCACATCCCCCCAGCCCTCACTGACATCAGACATAACTGCAGTGGATGATTCCATGGAAGATCAAACCCACCTCTTGCACCACACCTCTCTTGCTTTCTTGTCAAGGACCTTCCCAAGCCTTGAGAGCTCTGTTGGTGAGTGAACAAGTGGGTCTGCCAGAGGGAGTTTCTGTCACTGGAAGCAACACTCAGGTAATGGGAGTCAGGGCCAGAGCTGAGAGCACCACTTCCTCCTGTCTCCCCGGGCTGGGGCAGTCCCAGGAAGCATTCTGCATACCTCTCACGGGTTGCAGTAGAGGCATCCCTGCAGCCCTCAGCAGCTACCTCAGTAACTCATCCTTGCAGCTCCCTTCCTCCTTCTTCTTTCCCTCCCTTTCCCTTCTTCCTTACTCCTGATTCCTGGAGTCACTTCCTAAATACATCACTTCCGTCCAAGGCTGTGTCTCAGGCTCTGCTTCCAGGGAACACATGGAAACAAGGGAGGCGGGAGCTGCACAGCTACAGCAAATTACATCTCCACTCCATCAAGCCCTCACACTACTGGCAACATGAATGTGCACCTCCCTTGAGATCAGCTCTGCACGCCTTCACCTGCAGTGCTGATTCCCTTTCAGACACGGGAGCACTTATTTCCAGCAACATTACTAAAAGCATCTCGTGGCCAGTACAGGTATCACATTTTATAACCTTATTTTGTGTTACATGATTTTATAAATATATTTTTATTTTTGTCGTTACTTAGGAAATTATAAATGAATGAGACTGAGCTTAAATGACACCATGGAAATGTAGTGGAGAAAGCCACAATATGGTAGAGAGGAAAGGAAGGAAAAAATCATTCCCCTGGAACAGGCTGACATCACTAATAATGGCCTTTAGCCTTCTGACATGTGCAGAGGGTTGAGGAGCTGAATGTGACTTCCCAGCAGGAGCCTGGTTTTCTCAGTGCACTTTCCAGTTTCCTTCCCCCTTCATGAGAGACACTGGTGTGCATGCATGATTCCAGATTTACAGTCCTGCCCTGGTTAAAAACAGATGTGAATAAAGCTCACAGAAATGCTTGCTTGCGTGCACACCCCCGGATGTCCCATGACAGGTCACAGTGACCACCCTTCATCTCCCTGGACTCCCTTTGTCTGGCCCAGGCCAGCTGCAATACCCCAGGGCTGCCAGGCCTTGCCCTGCCCCTGTGATCCCTGGAGGTACCTTGGGTTAGCCTCAACTTATACAATGTAGAAGAGAAAGGATGGTCAAGGGCAGAAGATAATGTGGTGGTACACGGCAGGGTAGTTAAGGATGGTGGAATGTTTTCTTCTCCATTACATCCCCAGCATAGTATAGGGTAGACACTGAATTGCCTAACTGAGCAGTATAATTGATAGGATAAATGCTCAGAGGATGCCCAGGATGACGGTGAGCTCAGCACTTACCACCATCATATTAAAACTGAATTGATTTGAGGAATTGGATGTTCAATGTCCATCTCCTGAAGGACAGGAATTATACATCTCTTGATCACAGCTGCATCCCTGCTTCGGATACAATGCCTGTTTCAGCCCTAGATCAATAAGTCCTCGTCATACGGATGAATGAATGGCCAGAGAACAATTGCAAACATCCATTTAAAGTCCTGCTTGGATGTGCTGAGGCAGAGAAAGAGGGCTATGCAGGAATCAGGTTTATTAAATATCTATGTTGAATGCAGTCACATTATGTCATTTAACCCTTCTGATGAGATTTGTGAGGGGGTGTCACTGAACCTGTCTTATTAGCACAGAGACTGATGCCCTCAAATGCTAACTGGCTCACCTGTGCTCCACAGACAACACAAATTAAATGTAGAAATAGGAGCCAGGATTGAACCTGGGTCTCTCAAGTCCAGATCATGAGATCTTTCCATTCCTTTTTCGTATTATACAGAAAGGTCTTTATATGTTCCAGATACTAGTCCTTTGTTGACCGTATGCCGAAAAATGTTTTCTCCCAGTCTGCAGCTCATCATTTCAGCCTCTTCACCTGGGCTTCACCTAAAAAAACTTCAAAATTTTCAGGAGAGATAATTCATTTTTTTTGTGTGTGTGAATTGTGCTTTCAGTGTCAAGTCCATCTGTAATATGATCTTGGTGACTGTAGCTTTATTATAAACTTTAATATTGGGTAGAGTCATTCCTCCCACTTCATTCTACTTTATCAAATTTGCTTTAGCTGTTCTAGGGGCTATGCTTTTCCATACAAATTTTAGATAAGTTTGTCTGGGTGTCTGAAGAAGCTTGCCAGAATTGTCATAACAATTCCATGTAAGTTATACATCAATTTGTGGGAAATTGACATCTTCAATATGTTAAGTCTATGAAACATGAACGTGTTATATCTCCACATTTATTTATGTCTTCTTTGATTTGTATCAACCATATTTTATAATTTTCAGCATATAGATTCTGTATGTTTTCTTAAGGATATGCCTAAGGATTTGATTTTTTAATAGAAATTTTAAATGTAATTATTTTAAATGGCATTTAAATTCAGTTTCCACATATTCATTGTTAATACATATAAATGTGATTAGCTTTGTGTTCTTTTTGTATATAAGGCAGCCTTGCTGAACTCACTTATTCTGAGAGCGGTTTTTTAAATTCTTTCTTTCAGATTCTTTGAGTTTTCTACATAGACAATCAAATCACCTGCAAAAAGAAACAGTTCTATATCTTTCTTTTCAATCTTGAGTCTTTTGTTCCTTTGGCCTTTATTATGCTTGTTTTGGGTTTACTTTAATCTTCTGTCTGGAGGAAAAATTAGATTATAATTTTGAGATTTTTAAAAATTTCTCTTTAGTTTTCAAAAGTTTGATTATGATGTGTCCTGGCATGAATATGTTTATTTGTATCCTACCTGGGGCTGTTTGGCTTTCTGGATTTGAAAATTTGTGTGTTTTGTCAAATATGTGAAGTTTTCAGTCTTTTTTCTCTCCAAATACATTCTAGCTCCACTTTCTTTCTTCTCTCCTTTAGCAACTTCAGTGACACAAATCTTAGATCTTTTGTTATGGTCTCACAGTCCCCTGAGGTGCTGTTCATTCATTTTCTCAGTCTATTTTCCCTGTGCTTGCTCAGATAATATTTTTAATCTGTTTTCAAGTTCACTGACTATGTTCTGTGTTATCTGCACTTTGTTATTGAGCCAATCCAACAAGTTTTTTCTTTTTATTTATTGTAATTTCCAGCTCTATAATTTTCATTTTTTATAGTTTCTACTTCCTTTCTGAGATTTTCTAGTTTTTACTTGTCTTATGATTTGTAATTTCTTGTTGAAGCATATTTATCATGCCTGCTTCAAAATCCCTGTCTGATAATTCCAACATGTGATGAATCTCAAGACCTAAATCCATAGATCACTTTTTTCTCATTCAATTTGGTGATTTTCCTGGATCTTGGAATGATGGGTAATCTTTTATTGTATCCTAGACACGTTTTCTATTATGCTGAGGGACTCTAGGTCCCGTTAAGTTTTTTAATTTAGCAGACTACGCGGACAACCTGTTTAAGCTTAGCACACAGGTCCTGGACTGCTTTTGTGGGCCGTAGTTCTAATGGTGTTGAATGGTTAGAAAATTGGCAGCGTTATTTTGGTCTCATTGGTTTCCCTGGTGTTGATGGAGCAGCTCCCACTGCTCCTGGCTGCTGAGATGAAGTAGATGAGGCTCCCCGAGGCCTGGGGACTGGCATCTCTTGGTTGGGGAGAGCCTTGCTGGATTCCCTTACCGGTGTACCCTGCATGCACACGTGCTTCTGGACAGGGGTGGAATTTCTTGGGCTTAACAACTTTCTGTGTCTGGTTCATCTTTAGGTTTCGCCAGCCAGCCTCACGCCTCCTGGTAAGGGAGAGCCTTTGGGTCTCAGGTCCATGGACCTGTGGAATAAAAGAAGCTTCCCCGCTGCTTGCTGTGCTGGATTCCCTTTGTTGGTCCTGCTTGTCTGCTCTGGTCACTATGGAAAGCAGGGGTGGAAGAGCCTCGGGTGCTGGACATGACTGCAGTCAGTAGGCTTTTGAGAAACGCTATTTATAGACCAAAAGGAATGGAGACGTAAGTGTAAACCTGAAATAAGAATATTTTCCAACTCTCATAAGGGAAGCAGCTCATCAAACCTGAGAGTGACAGCATGTCCAGAACTGTCTTTTATGCCTCATGATTTGTGTGTGTGTAAGTGTGATTTGTGGATGAAAATTTTCCTGATAAAATAGGAGATGATCTGATGGCTCTGCACCCACAGTGACCCAAGGGGATCAACAACCTCAACTGTGCTTCACTGAGGTTTGATGACTTTTTTATTTTTTGAGATGGAGCCTCGCTGTGTCCCTCAGGCTGGAGTGCAGTGGTGCAATCTCAGCTTTCTGCACCCTCTGCCTCCCAGGTCCAAGCGATTTTCCTGCCTCAGCCTCCTGAGTAGCTGGGATTAAAAGTACCCACCACCACGCCTGGCTAATTTTTGTATTTTTAGTAGAGACGGGGTTTTACCATGTTGGCCAGGCTAGTCTTGAACTCCTGATCTCAGATGATCTGCCTGCCTCAGCATCCCAAAATGTTGGGATTACAGGCATGAGCCACTGCACCAGGCCTGGGGACATTTTTTTTTTAATTCTTACTTTCATCCCTAGCTACTTCAATACAATTCAAGCCAACAAAAACATTTTGAGCAACTACTATGTAGAAAGGCTAAGACAATGAATAAGATAAGATTTATCTCCTCATAGGCATTAAAGGCTGCAAGAGAGGTGAAAGGACCATTGATCACAGCTTGTGGTATGGTTGGGACATGAGACTGCTGAGCAGAAGAGAGACAGTTCACCTGGGTGCTGAGCTGGCTTCCTGGAGGAGGTGGCCTAGAAAATGCACTTATGGAGGATGATATGACTTTAAGTCAGAGGTAGGGAAAGATAAGAGATATTTTTCTCCATAATTACAGATGAAGTAATGGAAAATGTGTACAGATATGGAACTTGAGGGCACATTCAAACTTTTGTGCTCACCAGAATCCACATACTATTTTTCTGTAATTTGGATAATTCAAATATGTGGCTTATGTTTGAAGGCAGAGCCAGATGTCCCCACAGCCTGTCCTCAAGCAACTAAGTGTGGGCATATGACCCAGGCATAACCCACTGAGGTCCCACTTGGGCCTGTGAATTTTGCAGGAATGGAGCAAGCCTGAAAGATCTGAGAAATTCCTCATGGCAACAGTGAGAAGAGAGCCCAGCACAGGCTGTGGCGTGGGGAAGATAGGATCAGTGAGGTTTGCAAAGTTCAGTGACACTGACTTCAGATGCCCAGTGGGGTATATATTCTGGGCTGTGGCCTATATCTGTTAATTGCCTCCCAGCCCACCTGGTCTCCTGCTTCTCTGATCTTCACAGTGATTTAGTGAGGAGCCACTCAGTAGCCTTCCTTTTCTTCTTGATTGGGTATAGTCAGTCATTTACTCTTGCTTGCTGGAACTAAGGACTCTAATGCAGAATACAAATGAGAAAAATGTATTATTCATGAAGTCATGTTATACACTGTGGGCTATTTTCTGTAAGCTAACGAAGTGTTAAGCGTCTGAATTTTGGACATTTAGAATAAGAGTGATTTATTTAATTTTAAAAAAAGGAAATTTGGGAAGTTTGGAAGAGTTTCTGGGGAGTTTGACAAAATTGGTTTCACATGTGCTAAGTTTGAGGTACCCCTGGGACAGCCATTAGGCAGAGGGAAAAACTGGTGCATTAATTAGGATTGGTCAGGGTGTACGGGAATAAGAAATAAACCTCATGTCAGGATAAACAAAAGCTGATTTCTTGTCCATGGAGGAGGGGAGTATTAGAGTATGGAAAACACTGAACCTCGCACCCCCAAAAAGTGAAGCCTAACTCTCCACTCTCTAGGTATGGGTACAGTGACTTCCCTAAAAAGCAGACAACACGAAAATGGGGAGTCACTCTACAGTGAAGGCCCCTGACAGACACAGATGATCCCTGTTGACACCCACAGTGATAAGCCATGTTGATAGTCTGTGACCTTGATATGGCGTGATGAGAATGGCACTTCGCCTCCCCAAAACACATGACCCCAGGTTATCATGAGAAAATTATCATGCAAATACCAAATTAGAGACTTTCTACAAAATATCTATGTGGTAATTCTCAAAAATGAAAAAACTGATTCAAAAGTAGTCATTTTTGTGACAAGAACACATGACATAAGAGCATCCTTTTAGCAAATGGGGAAGTATACAATACAGTAATATTAACTACAGGCGCCATGCTGAACAAGGGATCTATGACCGAAACACTACTAACATTGTCTCACTACCACCTCGCTGTTTCCTTCTCCCTCCAACCCTGGCAACCACCATTCAAAATAATAACAATGATAAGGTGGTGGCTCACACCTGTAATCCCAGCACTTTGGGAGGCCAAAGCGGGTGGATCACCTGAGGTCAGGAGTCCAAGACCAGCCTGATCAACATGGTGAAATCCCATTTCTACTAAAAATACAAAATTAGCCAGGTGTGGTGGTGTAGTCCCAGCTACTTGGGAGGCTGAGGCAGGAGAATCGCTTGAACCCAGGAGGTGGAGGGTGCATTGAGCCTAAATTGCACCATTGCACTTCAGCCTGGGCAACAAGAGCAAAACTCTGTCTCAAATAATAATAATAATAGTGATAATTATGATAATGATAATAAAGAGGGAAACTTTGGGAGGGTGGGTATGTTTAGGGCACTGGTTGTGATAAAGTTTTCATGTGCATTCACTTATCTCCAAATTCATCACATCATATACATTAAATATGGACATTCCCTGGCAACCAGCTTTCAAACCTCAGTAAAGTGGTTTTTAAAAAAGAAAACTCTGAGAAACCATCACAACCAAACAACCTAAGGAGAAGTGACTAAATGTGATTCTAGATAAGATCTTGGAACAGAACAAATACGTTAGGTAAGATTTGAGGAAATCTAAATAAAGTACGGACTTTAGCTAATAATAATATGTCAGTAGTAGTTCATTAACTGTGACAAGTACCACATTAACCAAGATGTTAGCAAGAGGAGTTCCTGGGTATGGGGTATATGGATACTCTCTGTACCATCTCCACCACCTTTTTAATAAACCTAAAACTATTGGCCAGGTGTGGTGGCTCAAACCTGTAATCCCAGCACTTTGGAAGGCCGAAGCGGGTGGATCACCTGAGGACAGGAGTCTGAAATCAGCCTGGTCATCATGGTGAAACCCCATCTCTACTACAAACACAAAAATTAGCAGGATATGGTGACACGTTCCTGTAATCCTAGGTACTCAGGGAGGCTGATGCGTGAGAATCACTTGAACCCATGAATCAGAGGTTGCAGTAATCTGAGATTGTGCCATGGCACTTCAGCCTGGGCTACAGACAGAGACTTCATAAAAACAAAACAAAAAAACTATTTTAAGGTCTTTTAAAATGTATTTCTTTAAAACCTGGGTTTTACCACTTCAAACTCCATATGGAACCAAAAGAGAGCCTGCATAGCCAAAACAATCCTAAGAAAAAAGAACAAAGCTGGAGGCATCATGCTGCCTGACTTCAAACTACTACAAGGCCACAGTAATCAAAACAGCGTGATACTGGTAGCAAAACAGGGACATAGACCAATAGAACAGAACAGAGGCCTCAGAAGCAACACCACACATCTACAATCATCTGATCTTTGACAAACCTGAGAAAAACAAGCCAAGGCGAAAGGATTCCCTGTTTAATAAACGGTGTTGAGAAAACAGGCTAGCCATATGTGGAAAGCAGAAACTGGACCCCTTCCTGACACCTTACACTAAAATTAACTCCAGATGGATTAAAGATGTAAACATAAGACCTAATAAAAACTCTAGAAGAAAATCTAGGTAAAACCATTCAGGACATAGGCATAGGCAAGGACTTCACGACTAAAACACCAAAATCAATGGCAGCAAAAGCCAAAATAGACAAATGGGATCTAGTTAAACTGAAGGGCTTCTGCACAGCAAAAGAAACAATCATTAGCGTGAACCAGCAACCAACAGAATGGGAAAAAATTTTTGCAATCTACCCATCTGACAAAGGGCTAATATCTAGAATCTACAAAGAACTAAAACAGATTTACAAGAAGAAAACAAATAAGCCCATTCCAAAGTCGGTGAAGGTGGTGAACAGACACTTTTCAAAAGAAGACACATGAGGCCAACAAACATATGAAAAAATGCTCATCATCACTGGTCATTAGAGAAATGCAAATCAAAACTACATTGAGATACCATCTCACGCCAGTTAGAATGGCGATCATTAAAAAATCTGGAGACAACAGATGCTGGAGAGGATGTGGAGAAACAGGAACACTTTTACACTGTTGGTGGTAGTGTAAATTAGTTCAACCATTGTGGAAGACAGTGTGGCGATTCCTCAAAGACCTAGAAATAGAAATTCCATTTGACCCAGCAATCCCATTACTGGGTATATACTCAAAGAATTACAAATTGTTCTATTATAAAGACACATGCACACGTATGTTCATTGCAGCACTGTTTACAATAGCAAAGACCTGGAACCAACCCAAATGTCCACCAATGACAGACTGGATAAGGAAACTGTGGCACATGTACACCATGGAATACTATGCAGCCATCAAAAACGATGAGTTTGTGTCCTTTGTAGGAACATGGATGAATCTGGAAACCATCATTCTCAGCAAACTGACACAAGAACAGAAAATCAAACACTGCATGTTCTTACTCATAGGTGGGTGTTGAACAATTAGAACATGTGGATACAGGGAGGGGAGCATCACACACTGCGGTCAGTTGGTCGGGGAAAGGAGAGGGACAGCAGGGGGTGAGGAGGATTAGGAGGGATAACGTGTGGAGAAATACCAGATACAGGTGATGGGGGGATGAAGGCAGCAAACCACCTTTCCATGTATGTACCTATGCAACAATCCTGCATCATCTACACATGTACCCCAGAACCTAAAGTACAATTTAAAAAAAAAACCTGGGTTTTAAATACTTTTGTCTAATAGTTAAACATGACACCTCTGTCATATTACTTTAGACAGAACTCGTCACATGGTCCCACCTAACCTAACAGCAGAGGGCTGGGAAGTGTCTCTCTTTATATCTCGATGAAAGGAGACCTGGAAATGGGTAGAGCTTGCAGACAAGATCAGTGCAAAAGAGTCATCTGCAGAAAGGAGTCAAAGGAAAGACAGTCTCACCAAGGTACAAGCATACAACCACGTATGATGAAGGATGAGAGAGCCTTGGGGCTTTGGGGCATGATTGCAAGAAGCTCACCAGTGGGAAGTCTCAAGGGGTCATCAGAGACAGTTAATAAGAAATGAAGAACCAGGTCCAGGAAGCTCAGGAAATGACAGTGAGCAGGATCAGGACAAAGAATTGGCAGGTAACAAATATTAGCAAATGGAGGACCACGAGTCCCCCTGGAAAACCTATTTCAGAAGGTAGCAGTGTGCTGGTGCCATTTTCAGTGAGGTGGAGGGCACATGGGAAGACAGTGTGCAAATATAGTTAAGTTTAAACAAATAGTAATAAGAGGTAAGGGAAAGTAGAGCAGCCAAAGGTAAAAGACGCCAGAGTATTTCATGCGCGAGGTTTAAAAAGTTAATCTTGGAAAGGAAAAAAAAGCAACTATGATTATTTCTGTTTAAAATGGCAATGTGTTCTTGACCTCACCTCTTCTAATTTCCCTCAAAATGTGTATTTCAAGAGTAAAAAGTGGATTGGCAGAGTAAGATGGCAGAATAGAAGCCTACATGGTTCATTCCCCTCTAGAATTCCAAATTCTAACAGCTGCGTGTACACAGAAAAGCACCATCACAAGAACCAGAAATCAAGAGGAGAGAATAATAAAGAGGACTCTGTCATGCATCTTGGATACTGGCTCAGCTATAGCAAGGTAGAGTACCAGACAGGGTCATGAGGCCCCCTTTGTAGGCCCTAGTTCCCAGATGACATTTCTGGACACCTTGGGCCAAAAGGGAACCTGTTGCCTTGAAGGGAAGGACTCACTCCTGAAAATATTCATTCCTGCTGACTAAAGAGCCCTTGAGCACTGTATAAACAGCAGCAATGCCCAGGGAGTACGTGGCAGTCTTGGGGTCTGAAATGTGCTGATTACAGGTATGACTCAACACATTCCTAACTGTGGTGGCTATAGTGAAAGACTCCTATTTGAGAAAAGCAGAGGAAAAAGTGGAGAAGACTTTGTCTTCTACCCTAGGTACCAACGCAGCCACAGTGAGGTAGATCTTGGGGTCCTCGAGTCCAGGGCTAGGCTCTTTGACAGCATTTCTGGACCTGCTCTGGGCCACAGGGGAGCCCACTTCCCTGAAAGGTGGGTCCCAGGCCTGGTAGCATTCACCACAAACTGACAGAAGAGCCCTTGGGCTTTAAGCAAATATCTGCAATGGCCTGGTTTAACCCGCTCAAGGACCAGTGGTGGCGGTAGCCACAGAGAGAGGTGCCTCTGCCTGTGGAAAAAGGGAGGAAAAAGCAGGAAGGAGTTTGTACTGTGGTTTGAATGCCAGCTTAGCTGCAGTAGAATAGAACATCAGGTACATTGCTAAGGTTTGCGACTCTAATCCCTGGCTCCAAGATAGCATTCTGAACAGAGGGGCCTTGCCTCTCTAAAGGAAAGGACTTGAGCAAGGCCCAGTGCTGTGCTGGCTTCAGGTCTGACCCAGCACAGTCGAGTGGTAGTGGCCACAAGGGTGCCAGCAGCACTTCATCCCCAGTTCAGGGTGGCTCAGCACAGAGAGAGGCTATGTTTGTGAAAAAGTAAGGGAAAAGAATAAGATTATCTGCCTAGTAATCCAGATAATTCTACCAGACCTTGTCTCAGACCACCAAAGCAGAACCTTGATGACTCTGCAAAAACCACAGCCTTATTGGGCTTGGGGCCCAACTCCCTTCAAATACCTAAGATGCCTTCCCAAGAAGGACAGACACAAACAATCCTAGATTGTAAGGACTACAATAAATAGTTAACTCTTCAATGCCCAGACACTGAAGAACATCTATAGGCATCAACGCCATCCAGGAAAACATACTTCACCAAATGAGCTAAGTAAGGCACCAGGCACCAACCCTGCAAAAGCAATGATATATTATCATTCAGACAGAGAATTCAAAATGGCTATTTTGGGGAACTCAAAGAAATTCAAGATAACACAGAGAAGGAATTCAGAATTCTATCAGATAAATTTAACAAAGAAATTGAAATAATTAAAAAGAATCAAGCAGAAATTCTAGAGCTGAAAAACACAACTGGCACTGAAGAATGTGTCAGAGTTTCTTAATAGCAGAATTGATCAAGCAGAAGAAAGAATTAGTGAGCTTGAAGATGGGCTATTCGAAAATACATAGTCAGAGGAGACTAAAGAGAGTAAAAAATAATAAAGCATGCCTACAAGATCTAGAAAATAGCCTCAAAAGGGCAAATCTAAGAGTTAATGGCCTTAAAGAGGAGACATAGAAAGAGATAGGGGTGGAAAGTTTATTAAAAGGGATAATATCAGAGAACTTCCCAAACCTAGAAAAAGATGTGAACATTCCAGTACAAACTTATAGAACACCAACTGATTTAACCCAAAGAAGAAAGGCATTTACCAATCAAATTCCCAAAGGTCGAGGATAAAGAAGCGTTCCTAAAAGCAGTAAGAGAAAAGGAACAAATAACATAAAATGGAGCTCCAAAACATCTGACAGCAGATTTTCAGGGGAAACAGGACAGGAGAGAGTGGCATAACATATTTACAGTGCTGAAAGGAAAAAAAAACCTTTTACTCTAGGATAGCATATCTGCTGAAAACAGCCTTTACACATGAAGAAGAAATAAAGACCTTCCCAGATAAACAAAAGCTGAGGGATTTTATCAACATAAGACCTGTCCTACAGGAAATGCTAAAGGAATTTCTTCAGTCTGAAAAAAAAAAGGACATCCATGAGCAAGAAGAAATCATCTGACTGTACAAAACTCACTGGTAATAGTAAGCATATAGGAAAACACAGAATAGTATAACACTGTGATTGTGGTGTGTAAACTTCTCTTAAGTAAAAAGACTAAATGATGAACCAATTAAAAGTAATAACTACAACAACTTTTCAAGAAATATACAGTACAATAAGACACAAAAAGAAACAACAAAAAGTTAAAAAGCAGAAATGGAAAAGTGTAGAGTTTTTATTAGTTTTGTTTTTGCATATCTGTTTGCTTGTTTAAGCAATCAATGTTAAGTTGTCCTCAGTTTAAAATAGCGGGTTATATGACAATATACGCAATGGGTTATGACAGTACAGTATAAAGTAATAGTCATCAGTTTAAAATAATTGATTATAGGACAGTATTTGCAAGCCTCATGGTAATCTCAAATTGAAAAACATACAATGGATACACAGAACTAAAAAGCAAGAAATTAAAAGCATAGCACTAGAGAAAATCATCTTCACTCAAAAGAAGACAGGAAGGAAGGAAAGAAGAAAAAGAAGACTGCAAAAATTAAAAATTAAAAACAGAAAACAAGTTAAGTGACAGTATTAAGTCCCTACTAATCAATGATAATATTGAATATGTAAGAACTAAATCATCCAGTTAAAAGACGAAGTAGCTGAATGGACTTACAAAACAAAGATCCAATGATCTATTGCCTACAAGAAACACACTTCACCTGCAGAGATACACACATACTGAAAACAAAGGGGTGGAAAAAGATATTCCATGCCAATGGAAACCAAAAGAGAGCAGGAGTAGCTATTCTTACATCAGACAAATGGATATCAAGACAAAAACCATAAGAAGACATAAATTAGGTCATTATATAAAGAGGTCAATTCAACAAGAGGATATAACAATTGTAAATAGACATAATATTTATTTACATAATACATGTATTTATTTACCTAACACTGAAGCATCCAGATATAAAAGCAAATATTATTAGAACTAAAAAGAGAGATAAGCTCCAATGTAGTAATAACTGGAGACCTCAACACCCCACTTTCAGCATTGGACAGATCTCCCAGACAGAAAATCAACAAAGAAACATCAAACTCAATCTGCAAATAAACCTAATACATATTCACAGAACATTTTATCCAAAAGCTGAAGAATACTCACTTTTCTCCTCAGCATACAGATTGTTCTTATGCTGAGGATAGCTCATATGTTGGGTCACAAAACAAGTCTTAAAACATTCAAAATTAGAAATAATATCAAGTGTCTTCTCTGACCACAATGAAATAAAACCACAGATCAAAACAAGAGGAATTTTGGAAACTATACACACACATGGAAATTAAACAATATTCACCTGAATGACCAGTGGTGATATAAAGAAATTAAGAAGGAAATTGAAAAATCTCTTGAAACAAACGATAATGCAAACATAGAATACTAAAATCTAGGGGATACAGGAAAAGCAGTACTAAGAGGAAGATTTATAGCTATATGTGCCTACATGAAAAAAGAAGAAAAACTTCAAATAAATAACCTAGTGATGTATCTTAAAGAACTGGAAAAGCAAGAGCAAATTGAACCCAAAATTAGTACAAGAAAAGAAATAATAAAGGTCAAGCAGAAACAAGTGAATTTGAAGTGAAGAAAATATCAAAGATCAATGAAAGAAATAGTTGGTTTTTTGGAAAAGACAAACAAAATTGACAGACCTTTAGTCACACTAAGAAAAGGGGAAAACTCAAATAAATGAAATCAAAGATGACAAAGGACATACTATAACTCATGCCTAAGAAATCCAAATGACCATTAGTGGCTACTAGAAACAATTATATGGCAATAAATTGGAAATATAAAAGAAATGAAATAAATCCCTTGATACATACAACCTACCAAGATTGAAACACCAGGAAATCCAAAACCTTAACAAGTAACAAGATGATAGCCAGATAGCCTTGATAAAAAGGTCTCCTAGTTTAAAAAAAAAAAAAAAAAAAGCCAGTAGCTTTATTGCTGAATTCTATTAAACATTTAAAGATAAACTAATACAAATCCTATCAAACTGTTCCAAAAAAATAGAAGAAAAGAGAATACTTTCAAACTTATTCTACAAGGTCAGTATCATCCTGTTAGCAAAACCAGATAAAGACACATCAAAAGAAGAAAACTACAGACCAGTATCTCTGAAGAATATTGATGCAAAAATTCTCAACAAAATACCAGCAAACTGAATTCAACAATATATTTAAAAGATCATACATTATGACCAGGCATGATTTATCTCAGGAGTGTATGGCTGGTTCAACAAATGCAAATCAACCAATGGGATACATCATTTCAGCAGAATGAAGGACAAAAGCCTTATGATCATTTCAATTGATGCTGAGAAAGGATGTGATAAACTTCGACACTCTTTCATAATAAAAAAAACTTTCAAAAAACTGAGTATAAAAGAACTTACCCCAACATAATAAAAGTCATATATGACAGAATCACAGCTAGTATAGTTTTAAATGGGGGAAAAGCTAAGTGCCCTTTCTCTTAGATCTGGAACACAACAAGGATGCCTACTTTCATGACTCTCATTCAACATAGTACTAGAAGTTTTCACTAGAGCAATCAGACAAGAAAAAGAAATAAGGGCATCCAAATTGGAAAGGAAGTCAAATTATCCTTGTTTGCAGATGATATGATCTTGTATGTGGAAAAACCTAAAGACTCCACCAGAAAACTATTAGAACTGATAAATGAATTCAGCCAAGTTGCAGGATACAAAACTAACATGAAAATTAATTTTCTATATAATAACATTGTATAATTATATTATATATAACATATAATTATATATAATTATATTATATATAGCATGTATATATAATTATTTCATATAATATAATATAGCATTTGTATATAATTATATAATATAATATTGCATTTCTATATAATATATATAATTATATAATACAATGTAGCATTTCTATATAATAACAGTGAACAATCTGAAAGAGAAATTTTAAAAATAAAATCCCCTTTAAAATAGCCACATATACAATTAAATGTCTAGGAATTAACTAAATAAGTGAAGGATCTTTATAATGAAAACTATACAACAATAGTGAAAGAAATTAAAGAGGACTCCAAAAATGAAAAGTTATTTCATGTTCATAGATTGGAAAAATAAATATTGTTAAAACATCTATATATCCCCCCAAAAATCTACAGATTCAATGCAAATCCTTTCAAAATAGCAAGTCATTCTTCACAGAAATATAAAACAATCTTAAAATTTATATGAAATCACAGAAGATCCAGAATATGCAAAACTATCCAAAGCAAAAGAACAAAACTGGAGGCATTGCATTGTCTGACTTCAAATTATACTACAGAGCTACAGTAACCAAAACAGCATAGTGCGCTCATTAAAAACAGACACGTAGACCAATGGAACAGAATACAGATCCCAGAAACAAATCCATTCACCTACAGTGAACTCATTTTTGACAAAGTTGCCAAGAACATACATTGGTGAAAAGACACTCTCTTCAATAAATACTGTTGGGAAAATTGGTTTTCCATATGCAGAAGAATGAAACTTAATTCCTATGTCTCACTTTATACAAAAATCAAATCAAAAAGGGTTAAAGATTTTAATACCTCAAACTATGAAACTACTACAAGACAATATTGGAAACTCTTTAGGACATTGGCCTAGGCAATAATATCTTGAGTAACACCCCACAAGCACAGGCAGTCAAAGCAAAAATGGACAAATGAGATCACATCAAGTTAAAAAGCCTCTGTACAGCAGCAAAGAAAGCAGTCAATAAAGTGAAGAGATAACCACAGAATGAAAAACAAATATTTTGTAAACTAGTCATATGACAAAAGATTAATGATCAGGATACATAAGGAGCTCAAACAACCCTATAGAAAAAAAAAACAAACTAATACAGGCATATGAAAAGGTTCTCAACATCACTGATTATCAGCAAAATGCGAGTCAAAACTACAACGAGATACCATCTCACCCCAGTTAAAATGGCTTTTATCCAAAAGTCAAACAAAAAGAAATGCTGGTGAAAAAGTAAAGAAAAGGAACCTTCATACACTCTTGGTGGGAATGTAAATTAGTATGACCACAACGAAAAGCAGTTTGGAATTTCCTCAAAAATTAAAAAAACTAAAAATAGAGTAATCCCACTGCTGGGTGTATACCCAAAATAAAGAAAATCAGTATATCAAAGAGATTTCTGTTCCCCCATGTTTGTGGCAGCTCTGTTCACAAAAGCCAAGGTTTGGAAGCAACCTGGGTGTCCATCAACCAATGAATGGATGAAGAAAATGTACTTATACACAATGGTATACTATTCAGCCATAAAAAAATAATGAGAGCTTGTCATTTGCAACATGGATGGAACTGGAGGTCATTATGGCAAGTGAAATAAGTCAGGCACAGAAAGACAACCATCACATGTTTTCACTTATTTGTGGGATCTAAAAATCAAACAATTAAACCCATGGAAATATAGAAGAGAAGAATGGTTACCAGAGGCTGGGAAGGGTAGTGGTGGGAAGAGGGAAGGTGGAGATTAATCGTTACAAAAACAGTTAGAAAGAATGAGTAAGACCTAGTATTTGATAGCACAACAGAGGGACTATAGTGAATAATCATTTGTTCATTTAAAAATGATGAAATTAATATAATTGTACTATTTATAACACAAAGGATAAATGCTTGAAGAAAGGGATACACAATTTTCCATAATGTGATTATTATGCATTACCTGTCTGCACCAAAATATCTCATGTACACCATAAATATCTATGCCTACTTTGTATCTACAAAAGGTAAAACTATGAAAAGTTAAAGAAAAAAAGTAAGAACTAGTCTAGACATTTTTTTTTATAGAATCCCAAGAGGACAAGCAAAGAAAGTAAAAATAGACAAGTAGCATTGCATCAAACTAAAATGTTTTTAGATAGCAAAGAAAACAATCAAGTGAGTGAAGAGGCAACTTACAGATTTGCAACCTGTATAGAATTAGCATCCAAAATATATAAGGAATGCATACAACACAGTAGCAAAAAACAAATAAATATTCCAATTTTAAAAGTAGACAAAGGTCTTGAATAGATAGTTCACAAAAGAAAACCCTCAAATGGCCAACAGGTAGATGAAAAGGTGCTCAACATCACTGATCAGCATCAAGGAAAAGTAAATCAAAACCCCAAAGAGATATCAGCTCACACCTGTTAAAATGACTATTACCAAAAAGTCAAAAGATTATAAGTGTTGGTTAGGATGTAGAGAAAAAGGGACCTTTGTACACTGTTGGTGGGATGTAACTGGCATAGTCATTATGAAAAACAGTATAGAGGTTCTTCAAAAATTAAAAATAGAACTCCCATGTGATCTAGCAATTCCTCTCCTGGGTATATATCAAATGCAAACAAAATCATTGTCTTGAGGAAATATCTGCATTTATATTCACTAAAATACTATTCGCAATAGCCAAGATACAGAAACAACTCAAATGTCCATTGGTGGATGAATGGATAAAGAAAATATGTTATAATATACAACAGAATACTACTCATCACAAAAAGAAGGAAATCCTACCATTTGTAACAGCATGGGTGAACCTAGAGAACATTATGCTGAATGAAATAAGCCAGGCACAGAAAGTCAAATACTGCACGATCTCAAACACAGGATCTAAAAATGTCAAACTCAGACAAGCAAACAGTAGAATGGTGGTTACCAGAAACTGTGGGAGGGAAAAATGGGAAGATCGGAAAAGGGCACAAAGTTTCAGTAATGTAAGATGAATAAGTTCTGGAGAGCTAAGTTTCAACCTGGAAACTGTAGTTAGTAATAATGAGCAGTCTACTGAAACTTTGCTAGGAGCGTAGATCTTACACTAATGTTCTCATCACACCTATGCAGAAAGAAAATAACAACTATTTCCTATGAGGTGTTGGATATATTAATTAGCCAGATTGTGATCACTTCACAATGTACGTGTATATCAAAACATCATGTTGTGCACGTTAAGTATATACAATTTTTATTTGTCAATTATACCTCAATAAAGATGAATGAATAAACACATAAAAGTAAGAACCAGGTGGAACCTAAAACACTGAGAACTGATCTTTTTCTCCCCCCAATCACCCCTGCCCATAAAAATTGATGAGAAACTCCAGATATGGACTGTGGACAACAGATAGGGGTGGGGTTCAGGGCACTGTATTCTGGGAGGTATATCTTGCAGACCTGGAGGATGAGGCATCTGGATGCATTCTGGGGTGATGCACACTGAGTGTTCAAAAGTTTTACACTTTCACCAGCTTAGAGAGTCAGCCCATGGGGTTAAGAAGAGAGTCTATTTACATTCAGAAGTAAGGTTCTACCTGAACGTTTTCCAGTAGTTGCTCGCTTCTCCGGCTCTGAGAAAGAGGGCACTAGCAACTGGGTGGAGAGCACTGCCAAGGGCGGCGGGGTAGGCCTTTCCTTAGGTAAAGGGGGAAAAAAAAGCTTTACAAAGCTTTAAAAAATTCCACATGATAAATGAATAAAATTAACCCGAAGCTTTAATTAAAGTACATGAAAGAAATCATTTTCTTCAAGAAATTGAAATTTAGACATTATCATTTGGCATATTCAACAGGATGCAAGTGTACCGCTTGTATAAAAATGTAGCAAAAAAGAGAAGTGTCCAGGGACATGCTGATTTGGAAAGAAAACAGAGATGGTGGAAGAACTCGAGGACACTCGAAATTAAATGACAGAATTAAAGAGTGCATTGGAGGAAGAATACCTATCTGAGTATGTAAAAAATTAAAATAACATCAAGAACAAAGTTGAAAATGTAGAAGAGGCAAAGAGATAAAAAATAATGAAAGAAAAAGATGCGAAAAATTCAGAACTGAAAAGGGAGATTCAACCTATGAAATGTAGGGTTTACTTAGGAATAACAGAAGCAACAATTGGGGACATAATCAAAGAAAATGTGTTTCCTAATTTTTTAAAAAAGCTTCGAGAGTTTAGAGATTCAGGGCTTGCCACACTGCTCCTGGAAGAAGTCATCCATTTTTCCAGGGCAATCCTCATGAGGGCCCATGCTTCCCATGCCCAGCACTCCTCAACACACTGCCAGGCTATGTCCTCTCCCCAGACAGCCCATGGGCAGTAGGAAGAGACAGACCACAAGCATGTAAAAGAACTAGATAGCCACAGTTAGTGGTAAGCTAGAATAATGATACAAATGCTTGGTATCCAGTGCAAATACACATAACCAGTCAGAGTTAAAGTTGTGACCAATTAGAACAGATATAAAAAAACTTTAAGTTCACTGGTCGTAGTATATACACGCAGAATATAAGTGATGGTGACTGGTGATAGGAAAAAAAATGAAAAATCTTGAAGCAATAGACACAGTAGCAGTGGAGTGGAGCAGGCTGTGCAGAGAACGTGTCTTTGGAGAGGAGCTTGGGTCTGGCCTGCCAAGCATTTTGAGGTGGAACAGGTCAGCAGAGGGAACAGCAGTGCCAGTCTCTAAGGTGGCAATGATCCAGTAGCGCAACCAGGCAGGACTTAGCTCTGCTGGAGTCAGAGGAGGTGGGCAGGAGAGCCAGGAAAGGGGGTCAGAGAGGCCATCAGAAGCCAAGCCACATGCATCCTTCTGGCCAGGGAGAGGAGCCCAGGTTCCATTCTAAAGGCCATGAGAGACATTGCAGGTTTCTAAACACGAAGGTAACAACATAATTTACATTTTAAAGAGACTCACCTGGTTAATATTTAAAAATGGATTTCAGGGGAGTGAGAGCAGAGAAATCAGAAGGCAGTGATATCTGCCTACATTTTTACATTGCACTTATGAGGATAAAACATTTTATAAGCATCCAGAGACAGACAAATCACAACTACACTCAAATTTGATTGGCCATAGACCTCTTCTCTCAGGCACAAAATGCAGGAGAATGAAGAAGCTTGAGGAGTTTTGAGGCCACTGAACAACTCTGCAGAAGCTGGAGGTGCAGTGTTCTCTCCCTCCTTTCCCTGCTGTGACGCCTCGCCAGGCCCCTGGCTCAGCACTGTTGCTGCAGGAGCCTTAGCTGCTGGCTCCTGCTGGCATCTGCTTCATCTTCCCGTACTAACAAGACAGAGTCTGCGCCTCCACTGCGTCACCCCACCCGGAGCACCTCTCAGAGCACTCTGCTGGTATCAAGCTTCTTACAAGTTCTGTTTGCTTGTTTGTTCATTTTCTGATGGAGACAATCAGGGATATCAGAGTTGAGAAGGGTATGCTCTAGGAAGGGAAATAGAGGTTGAATTTCATAACTGCACTAATAATTATAACAGTAACTAATGGATATCATGAAACCAGGCCGTGCCCTGTGCTTGCCTCTTAACCTGCGGTTTCACTGATTCTCTCGAGAAATATTCAAAGGAGATACTGAAATCCCCACGTTTTACAGAAGGAGAAACTGGGGATTAGGAAGGTGAACTAGACCAGGCAAGGTGGTTCACTTCTGTAATTACAGCACTTTGGGAGGCAGAGGTGAGCAGATCGCTTGAGCACAGGAGTTTGAAATCAGCCTGGGCTACATGGCGAAGTCTCATCTCTACAAAAATAAAAAAATTAGGCAGGCATGGTGGTGCAGGCCTATAGTCCCAACTACTTAGGAGACTGAGGCAAGAGGATCTCTTGGGCCAGCCTCGGCAACAGAGTGAGACACTGTCTCAAAAAATAAATAAATAAATAGAAAGGTGAACTAACTTCCTCGAAAAGGGAGCATACAGATTGACCCCAATGTATATAAATCCAAAGCCACTTTTAAACATGACCTGGATTTATTTTGCAGAGAGAGAACAGATGTGCCATTGGAGGAAGACACACCCCACCATTAATGTACAGCATTCAGAGGAGAAAGGGATGAAGGGAAACACTCATCTATTGGTGGCCCTTGCATTCTACACTGGACTTAAGAGCTCACTTTGGGAAAATGGGGCGAAAACATTACATGAAGATTGTAGTGGTACCAGACCAGTTAGTTGGAGCTGTAGGAAGCCACTGACAATTACTGCAGGAATGAATGGACTCTAATTCACCAATATTTGAAATATAAAATTTGCTATCCTTTTTTGCTGTTGCCAGTATATTATTTTTCTGAAATGAGTAAATGTACTGATAACTTTTCCTTTCTGTCAAATAACATTCACATGTGCCTTGCTTCCCTCGACAATGTGCCGACAGCCTTCCTTACCCACAGATCTGTGCTCTCCCCAGGGAGATGACCAGTTCCGGACTGTTCCAGTCAGGCATGCGGCCCTGAACTTCAGAGATAAGAACAATACAAATGACTGTCAGTGGCCGTAAGTTCAAAGCTGCAATCTTTAAAAAAGCTTTAAAAAGCATAAAGAGAAAGGAAAAAGAAACTTCCATGGGCCTTTCAGAGAAAAAAGAAAGTCCTTTGATTCCATTTAAATCCAGCTGTCCCAGTTTATGGTACACCTGCTCTTGCAGCAGCTCCTGGGAGGAGGAGGACCCTCTAGAGTGTCCCCGACCATCTCCATTCCACACGGCCAGGTAAAAGTCCTGCTGAGAAGAAAGATTCCACCTGTGTGCATGGTCTATTTGGCTTTAAGTTCCCATACATCTTGCTCCATGAAGTCAGACTCTAGGCATGCTGGCACCAAGGAGCAAGCAGCCCTGCATCAAACTCTGGTGCAGAAGTAAGGGGAGAAGCCAAAACTTCTTCACAGGAAAGGCCAGAAATACCCTCCAGGTACATCTCAGGAAACACAGAAAAGCTTAAGCTGCTCCCACATGCCCCTTCTTATCCTAGGAGAGGAATCTTAAAACAACAGGATGCCAGAGAAGGACTTTAAGGCAATGTAAGTTAAGTTTTACTGCATTCTTTTAGAGTTACAATAAATATTAGTCTTCCTTTTGCTTTTTTTTTTTTTTTGGAGATTCAGGGTGGCAGCAATGATACAATTTCAGATGTTAAAAAAGGTTATTGACAAGGAAAGTCATTGCTCATGTAAATGACGTCCTCCGGATTTGATTCATTGTCTGTGCATTTATATCCAATGATCTGGGCAATGCAAGACAAAGAAACTGATAACAACACTTGGAGTTTTTCAGCAAATGAGACCAAGGGAGACCAGCGAGGCTCAGGATATACAAGAAATATAGCTCAAGAGTATCCTAGTTGAGAATAAAGAGAAAAATATTGTTATGTAAAATAACAAAAATGCAAAATAGAAGCACAATATCTCCAAATATGTATACATATGTGCACAGAATCAATCAAGGAAAACATGTCTAATGAAAGTAGGAATATCTAGGATGTGAAATTTTTAATAAGTTTAATTTTCTTCTCTACACTTTCTTGTTTTCTAATTTTTATCGAGCAGACACCATTCTAACAATCACAATAATAAATGTTACCAATAAATAACACAATAAATAGCCCACCAAATGGCAGAAAAAAGCAATTGATAGCTTTGATATTGAAGAAATATAGTTACAAAAGTGTCAATGGATAGAATAAAATCTAACTTGGACACACAGGGAATTTTCAGTGTCTTTCAACTTATCCAGAACACAGAACAGAGACGTGAGTAAAGAAAGGATATGAAGAATATCAAGACCACCTAGTATACTTCTAATAGAAACATCAAAAACAGACACTACAGGAAAAAGTAGAGAAGAAATATTCAAAGCTGAATAAAACATTAATCCTTGTACAGAAAAATTGTGCTTAATTCTTAAAAGAATAAATAAAATGAATACCAGCCTAGACAGATCAGAGTAAAAGACATAACATAAAGGCAAAATAGGAAAACAGTAAGAACTACAAGTGGGAAAGACAGATTACTCACAAGGAAATGACAACAGATTAATATCAGGTACCTTATCTTCAAAGAAAGATGTCAGATAATATTAGCAGATTAAAGTTCTAAGAGGCAAGTACATCTGTCAGACTTGGATTCTATACCAAGAGAAACTGAACTTAAGAAAGCCAGGAAAAAGAAGGAAAGGGAATTAGTGAAATAATGAATGAACAAATGAAAATACCCAAAACTAAACATTTTAAAAAGAATTTGGGAACTGAAAAAAAAAGTGAAAAAAAAATTTCTAGGAGGGCTGAATAGTATATCTGAGCAAGCAGAAGAATCAGCAGATTTGAATATTAAGGATCAGAAAGCAATTTTCCAGTCTGATGATCAGAAAGAAAAAAATGAAAAAAAGTGAACAGTCTGAAGGACATATAGGGTGGCATCATGTTTACCAACAATAAGATGATGGGAATTTCAGAAGAGTAAAAGAGAAAGAAATGGGAAGAAAAAAATTTGAAGAAAGAATGGCCACGGATTTCTTAAATTTACTAAAAGACATGAATCTACAATTCAAACAATCTCGGCAAACTTTAAGTAGGGTACCCCCAAATAAATCCACAAAAAAGCATATGATAATAAAACTTCTGAAAGATGAAGGTAAATAGATATGAAAGCAGCAAGAGAAAGGCAATTTGCTAAGTACAAGGGATCGTTAATAAGATTCATAGCTAATTTCTCATTATAAATCATGGAGGTCAGAGAAAGCTGGATAATATATTTAAAGTTCTGAAGACAAGAAACAAAAAAGCCAACAAAAACAACAAAACATCTAGCACCCAAGAATTCTGTACCTGGCAACATTATCTTTTAAAAATGGAGAAATTAAGAAATTGTCAGATAAACCCAAACTGAGGAAATCTATCACTAGTGGTTTTCAAGAAATGCTAAAAGGAGTCCTTCAGGCTGAGATGAAAGTACACTAGACAGCGACTCAAAGCTGCATAAAGAAATTAGGAACTTCAGTAAAGGTAATTACATAGGTAAACATAAAAGATGTATTTTTTTTGTCTGTTCCTCCTCTTTTTAATTCTTACATGATTTAAAAGACAAATTCATCCACAAAATGTATAAAGATCTGGTAATAGGCACACAATATATAAAGATGTAATTTGTGACAACAATAATAATATAAAACAGAGTAATGGAGCCATATAAGAGCAGAGTTTTTATGCTATTGAATCTAAGTTGATATAATTTAAATGAGATTATTATAAATTTAGGATGTTAACTTTAATCCCTATTGTAAACACTATGAAAATATCTAAAAAAATACACAAAAAAAATGAGAGGAGAAACAAATTGGTATTAAAAAAAAAAAACTAAACCCAAGGGTAATGATGGAAATGAGGAACAAAAAAGATATAAGGAATACAAGTAATAAAATGGTAGAAATCAGTCATCACTAATTGATAATTTTTAAGTATAAATTTATGAAACTTTCCAGCCAAAGAACACATATTGGCAGAAAATTTTAAAAAAAGAAACATGATCTAGCTATTTATTGCTTTAAAAAGGCATACTTTGGATCCCAATACAGAAATAGGATGAAAATCAAAGAATGGAAAAAGATAGTGCATACCAATTATAACCAAAAGAGAGCTGGAGTTAATATATTAATGTCAGACACAATAGACTTTTACATAACTAATTGTTGCAAGGAAAAAGAAGGTCATATATTAATAAAAGAAGATAAAACAATTATATGCTACACGCAACAAATAACGGAGCCCAAAAACATATGATACAAACATTGACAGAACTGAAGGAAAAAATAGTTCTGCAATAATATCTGTGAATCTTAGTATCCCATTTACAATAATAGAACAACTAGACAGAAATTCAATAAGGAAATACAAGATTTGAACACCCTACAAATCAATTAGGCCTAAAAGACATCCATACACAGACTCCACTCAACAATAGCAGAATGCGCATTCTTCCCTAGCACAGATAGAGCATTCTTCAAGATAGATCACAGGTTAGGCCACAAAACCAGTCTCAATAAACTCAAAAAGATTAAAATCAACCAAAGTGTCAGCAAAAAGTGAACACATATGGAAAAGCTAAGAGCAGAAACCGATGGTGAGCAAACAAATTTGAAAAACCTTTTGCTAATCAAACTGTTAGTTATAATGGGGAAAAATCGGACTTCAGTTTAACGTGATAAATTGGAACTTTTTCTGAGAATTTTCCTCTTCTAATAACTAATAAAATCAGATAAAACTACCAGAGAAACACCAGTGATTTACCATCAACAATAAAACAAATAAAATGGAAGATAGCTTAAAATAACCTTTAAGAACTGGGAGCTGGTTGCAAGAATAGAAGGTTCTGGTCTGAACCATACTTTGTCCACTGAGCCCGACTTTACTCCAACCCTTCCAGCAACCAACAGGACAAACTAGAAAAAAACCTCATTTATTCACAAGTGTCCTGCAGGGAAGCAATCTTAGTTGTTGTGTCCATTTTTCTCTTCTATTACCTCGAAGATAATAATAATAAAAAGAAAGGCAATGTAGTTAGATGAGGTAAAAGGGCAAAGTTCCTAGAACCACATAGTGACTTGGAGGGAAGATATACCGTCAGAGGGTCTTTTCATGGGAATGGGGTATGTTGCACACTTAAGTGAAGGAAACACTAGTACAGTAAATGCCAACGTCTCTCAAGACAAAGCAGAGATCAAGAAGATGCGAAGAATGCAGCCTCGGTTTGTCCCTTCTTGTCCATAATAATATGATTTCACTTATAGAAAAGCATTTTATCTGTTGCTCTATTATTATGTATATGACTCGAAAATATCTAAAATACCTAATATTAATATTATATATGGATGACAGGATTACCGGTAACATTGCTTTTTTGCTTTTAACTTTTTGCACTATTTTAATTATTCAAAATTAGTATGTATTATTTTGGGAAAAATAACAGCAAATTTGAAGATGGGAAATAAAGCCTAGAAAAAGATGCCAAAATGTGTATAATAGTATAATAGTTTTATCTGGATGATGTGCCTGTGGATGCCTTTTATTTGCATTTCGTATATTTTAACATTTCCCAAAATGGTCCTCAACCTCGTTTTTTGTTTGTTTGTTTTTTGTTTTAGATCATACATGTAAAGGTCTTGGAAGTTATTACTTATATCTTTACACCAAGAAAAAGCTTAGCAAACTGAAACTTAATGACTTTTCTTGGACTCATCAGAAAACTAAGGTTGCAAGACAAACTACAACTACAAAATTCTGAGAGAGGAGAAAATCCAGAGTCACAGCCAAGAGGAGGAGAAGGCACTGCAGCCATAAACCAAGAGGGACATTTAAATGGCAATTTCAATGAATACCTGAAGGCTGAGCATGAGCTAACTTGAGAGTGAGAAACTCCTGAGGATGCAGTATTAAGAATAGCTTAACTTTTCATGGGCTTTATCTCCAGGAACCCCACTAGAGACGAGAGAAACATACCCAAAGCTTTCTCTATAACGAAGGATTACTATCCCAGGAGAAATGACTTTACCACAGTATTATCCGAGCTGGGGAAAGAGCATTGCTCCCACTTCAGCCCCGTCTAGCCTGCCTGTCTCATCAGAGGGAGACAAACAAACCACACATCTAGAAAAACATTTCTGAACATGAACAGTCTGAGACACAAGCCCAATAATAGATTGACATTTAGTCATGATAGTATAGAATGCTTCCCCTCATTCACATATTTTTACCACACCACCTTAGCTTTAATATGGTAATAGAGGGTTACAGATGTAGGAACTAAGAGCTGCAGACTTAGTGAGGAGGAACACATAGGGAAACCCAAAATGAAATAGGAATCAAAATCAAGTAAGCTGAAGAATTTTGATGTATCTGTGTAACATACATAACATAGAAGTAGGAAAAAAGACAATGAAGCAGAATAAATATTTGAAGGAAGAAGGGTCAGTACGTTTCCAAATACTAAAGACAGACATCAAACTGCATATCTGGGAAGATCAGAGAAATGTCAATCACAATAAATTATAAAGAAAAGCTACATCAAGGAATTCAAAGTGCAGAAAAACAAAGACAAAGGCATATTCTTTAAAGAAGTCAGAGAAGGAAGATAACAACTTATCTATAGGAGACAAAAATAAGAATTATCAAGGACTTATTGTCAGAAACTATGAAAGTGAGAAAAAAGTGGAGGAAAACATTTAAATTACTGAAAAAATAACTTCCCAACCTAAAATTCTATATTCAGAAAAAAAAATCGTTTAAATATGAAGGGAAAATAGAGACTTTTCCAGACAAACAAAAATTAATGGAATTTATTGCCAGCAAATCTAACTTGCAATAAATGTTAAAAGAAGTTCTTTAGGGAGAAGGAAAGTAATATAGGTCAGAAACTCATATCTACATATTTAAATGATAGCATTGGAGGAGAAATAAGTGAAAATAAAATCTTTATTTTTTTCTTTTATTATTTTTTACTAACCTAAAAGACAACTGCTAAAGTAATCATAGTAACAACGTACTGAGTATTTACAACAAATACATAAATGAAAATAATTGCAATGATAACGTTAGGATGAAGAAGAGTAGGAAATAGTCTGTTGTAATGTTAGAACTGAACATGGGAAGTAGCATTGTGTTATTTGAAGAACATAGGTTACTTAAATCTCTGGAGCAACTACTGAATTTTTAAAGTATAATTTATATGCTAAGTAAGGAGGTAAAATAAAATTATATAAAATTTCCAAATAAAAAAGCAGAGAAAGCAGGGCAAGAGTAAACAAACAAACAAAAAACCCAAATGCAATGAACAGAATAAAGTTATAAAAGTAACATATATTAATCCATTTCTATCAACAATCATTTAGAGTAGATTTAAAAACATGACCTAACTATATATTGTCTACAAAAACCACATAAAATTTAATGATTCAGATTGTTTAAAATAAAGGGTTAGTAAATATATACCATGCTAAGACTAATCAAAATAGCTGGAGTAGTCATTTTAATTTCAGATAAAATGGACTTCAGAATGAGGGAATTTAGGCATAAAGAGCAGCATTACATTATGATAATGTAGTCTCTTCTCCAAGAAGACAAAACATCATTTTATGGAAATGTACGTAACAACTGGATGTACTCCCTTACAGTGTACATCCAAATATGCAAGCCCAAACTTAAAGAACTACAAGATAAAGTAGACAAATTTACTATTACAGCTGGAAATTTCAATCCCTCGCTTTTAACAACAGGTAACAGCAGGCAAAAAAAAAAAAAAAAAAAAAAGTATGAAAATGGTTAACCTAAAAGGCAGAATCTATCAACTTGATCTAACAACATTTACAAAAAATCTGTCCAACTCTAGCAGAATACATATTCTTCTCAAGCTCATATTCTGGGCCCTAAAGTACATTTTAAAAAATTTGAGAGAATGAAATACAATAGACCTTCTCTGACTATAGGAATTAAGCTAGATATAAGTAATAGAAAGCTAGAACATACCTAAATACTTTGAAGTTATATTTAAACACATGAATAAAACAAGTCTCAAGATAAATTTTAAAAATACAATATTTTGATTTAACTTAAAATGAAAATATAACTTACCAAAATTTGTAGGATGTAGCAAAAGCAGTGCTCAGATAAAAAATGAGGCATTAAATATATATATTATAAAAGAATAAAGATTGAAAATCAGACATTAAAACTTCCATCTTAGAAAAGTAGAGAAAGAAGAGAAAAGCATATAGCAAGAAGAAAAAAAAAGCAGAAATAAATGAAATTGAAACATAACACAATAGAGAAAATAAATGAAATTAACCAATAGCCAGGCTAAATGAGAAAAATGAAGAGAAAACCAATTACCAATGTTAGAGATAAGTGAGAGATCATCAGTACTGATTCCATGAAAGGTGAAAGGACAGTGAAAGAAAGATAAGGAAGAACTATACCTACAAATCTGATAAACTAGATAAAATGTATCAATTGCTTAAAACAAAAACACTGAGAGAAATAATCTGAAAACGTCTGTATCTATTAAAAATGTACTAATAATCTAAAACCTTCTTCCAAAAGGCAGCTAGTTCCATATGATCTCACTGCTGAATTCTACCAAATATTTAAGAAACAATTAATTCAAATTTTATCTAATATCTTCCAAAAAATATAAGTTAAATGAATATTTCCTAGCTAGGCCACCATTACCCTAGTATCAAAACCAGATAAAACATTACAGGAAAAGAACACTACAGATTAATATCTCTCTTAAACATACATGTAAAACCCCACAACAAGATAAAATATTGCAAGAAAGGAAAACTATAGACTAATATCTCTCATGAACATACATGCAAAAACCCACAACAAAATATTAGCAAGTAGAATCAACAAGGCATAAAAATAAATATACACCATGAACAAATGAGATTTATTCCAAGTATGCAGTGCTGCTCTGGCTTTTGAAAATCAGACATTGTCATCTACCACCTCAACAGAGTAAATATGAAAAATCATATGATCAGATCAATTGATGCAGAAAAAGCATTTGACCCAACCCAATACCCATTCGTGATGAAAACTCCCAGCAAGCTAGGATCAGAGGAGAAATTTCATTAACTTGATTAAGAATATCTACACAAATCTAAACTCAACCTGGTACTTATTGGTGAGAAAATGAAAGCTTTGCCCCTATGATTGTGAAAAATCTTCTTGATTGTGAAAAAGCTTCTTGAGACAAAGATATCCTCTCTCACCACTCTTGTCTAACATCACACTAGCTATTGCAATAAAACAAAACAAAAGAAAAAAGAAAAAAAAGTTGTATATATTGGAAAAGTCTGAGTCCCTATTTCATAATGGTGTTAGAAACCAAGGTCTGAACACTAGCTGTGCTCACTCTAGCAGAGTTTCAGTGCTTCGAGGCACTCTCAGCTGACAGAGCAAGGAAACGAATGTGTGTATACCAACTTGTATATATACTCATGTGCATACATATGCCTAAAGTTACCCATCTATGTCTGAGTTAAGCGGAGCATAGGTTCATATTGATGTTGTTGCAGAATTTTAGAGACTGGAGAGACCGTTGAGGTTGCAGAAGGAGTTTACTTTAGGTGTACACCGGCCCAGCTCGGATTTGGATCCAAAATGGCTGAGCCCTTAACAAAGACAGGGCTTGACTTTTTATTCATGAAGTACACAGTGGCGTTAAAACAAGTTTGCAGGTGTAGAACAAAGAAATGTATCAAACAATGACAGGCACCTAACTTAGGCATATACATATGACCGTTGCTATGCAACCCAGATGTTCACTATCTGTAGAGCTCAAGGATTCTAGCACGGGCTTTATCTATTGCCTTCTGCCACAGTTCCCAGAAGGCTCAAGTCCTGATTGGGCATTCTGATGACCTTCGCTATGTTACAGAAATCTACAGTTATCAGCTATAGAGAACAAGAACAAGAATTTATAAACTTATAAAACTTGCAAAGCAGGATACAATTGCATAGGAGGGGGAAGGTCTGAGGGAAGTTTGCTTATAAAAAAATTTAACTTCTGCTTCTCTTTCCTGCATTAATTTATTTTTATATTATGTCATTTTATCAATTTTTCTTTTCCCTTTTCAATGTCTTCGACTCTAATTTGTTACACACGGGTCATTCCAGGCTGCTCTGCTTGTTTATCTGTAACCTCCCACTCCCACTCCAACAGAGAGACATCTACCTGGCTTTCACCATCTGCCTTCCATTTACTTAATTTTTACTATTTTCTAAATGCCATTTCCATGGTAACTGTAAATGTATGTACTACATGGACAGATAGTGGGCATTAATTCTAGCTATACTTATATGTTCTTGTCTTTTACAAATAATTTTTGAGATTTTCTGTATTATATAGGGTAAATACATTTCCTTCTCTAAATTGTCTAAGTTGACTTTTAATTCCCTTTTTTCCTTTGTGTTATCTCAATCCTTGGACTTACATTTGACACATGGTGAGTAGTAAGGAGTCTCTGAGTTGTCTGGCAAATACTGGACACTGTGATCTAAAAAGTCCCCAGGTAAGAAAGAAACTTTCTCATGGCACCTTGATCCTATGTGCCATGCCTAAAACTGCCTACATTCATTACACAAAAATATTCAATGTACTATAGCAATAAAAGGGGAAGGAGAATAGAAGAAGAAGAGAAGGTTGGCTAAATGTTCTCAGATCTCTGTTTTCCATGATCTTTTGTCTTCAGCACTCTCCAGCCTCCACTTTCTACACCTCTCTGTCCAGTCACAGTGGAGCCTCATCACCTTGTCTGTACCAGTTTATCCTTTTCCAACAACTCACCCATCCTCCAAGTGTCCACACAGGAAGTTGTGTGCATTTCCTCATTTTGGCAGGTGGTGTTTGATAGTGTCTCCTAATTGCTGCACCGAAAGGATTATGAGATGGTGGTTATTAATCAGGATATAATATATAATGCTGCAGTGACAAATCAATCTCCAAGTGTCAGTTGCTTAACAACAAGATGTATTTGTTATTCAAGTCAGTCTTATGTAGGGTACCCTATTCTATCTTGAAACTATTATTCCCTTTGAACACACCCTCCAAGATCACCGCAGTAAGAACATAAAGAACTATCACCGCAGTAAGAACATAAAGAACTGAGTATCACGAGACATAGTTTCAAGAATTAAGCCTAGATCAGGTGTGGTGGCTCATGCCTGTAATCCCAGCACTTTGGGAGGCTGAGGGGATTGGATCATGAGGTTAAGAGGTCAAGATCATGGTGAAATCCCGTCTCTACTAAAAAATACAAAAATTAGCTGGGCGTGGTGGCACATGCCTGTGGCCCCAGCTACTTGGGAGGCTGAGGCAGGAGAATCACTTCAACCCCGGAGGCGGAGGTTGCAGTGAGCTAAGATTGTGCCACTGCACTCCAGCCAGGCAACAGAGCAAGACTCCATCTAAAAAAAAAAAAAAAAAAAAAAAAAAAAAAAAAAAAAAAAAAAAAAAAAAAAAAAAAAAAAAAAAAAAAAAAAAAAAAAAAAAAAAAAAAAAAAAAAAAAAGAAAGAAAGAAAGAAAGAAAGAAAGAAAAAGAATTAAGCCTAGAAGTGGCTTATCAGTTCAGTCCAGTTACATAAACCCAGCATAGCTACAGTGAGGCTGGGAAATGCATACCTGCTTGTGCCTAGGAAGATGTGAGCATGTGTCAAAAAAATGTATATTGTATCAGCCACAGTAGACAGGAGTCTGGAGTTTGAGTTTCTGCTACTGCTACAACAGAGGTTCAGTCAGGTGCTGCTGCTCACCACACAGAAAGCTGATCATTAACACAATGAGTATTCCCAAGGAAGAAGGCTTTGATTATGTGCTGCAACCAAGAAGATGCGAGATCAGTCTCAAATCCAGGAAGAGGAGTTGGTTAACAGGAAGCAAGCAGGCACTTAGGCAATCTTAGTGGGTGAGGGGCTGGTGTTTCATCGTCCAAATGCAGTAATATGGTGAGTTTCAGCTCCATGATACTATCTGAGAGGCCTGATAGTTGGTTTCTGAAACAGGAACTCAGTTAAGATAAATGTAACTTTCTCAAGTTGTAAGACTGGGAGGATCAATTTCTATGTTTATTCAAAGAAACCATAAACATCAGCTCTATGGGACAATTGGATCAGTTTCAGTCCCTGCTTTTCTATTTATAAATTCTTCAATCATGCAGAATCTGGTATTAATATTTCTGGCTGCTTCGTGCTGATGAGGGGTGTTGTGAGCAGCTCCATAACATGGGTGACCATGTGGCCACCCAGGAATCAAAAGTTAACCTAATACTATAGTTTTCTTCTGAACCACAGCCTTTCTCTCTCTAGTCCCCCATGTATGCTGAAGACAAATCATGGCAGTACCAATCTGCCTACAAAATAAGCTTCAATCTCATACACGTGGCCTGATTACACACACAAAGTGTAGGAAGAATCATTGTCCATGTAAGTTCTCTGAAATTGTCTTTGCTGGAACCTCTCACAATGTCATTTCAGTCGAAGTCCTGGGAAAATAACCAGTTCTTCCAACCGCATCCCATTATAAAAGAAGACAGATTCTTACTGAACTTACACAAGGAAACACAATGCCATGAATTAAACATATTCACAAATAGTTTATGAATTCTGGAGAAATTAGGCATAGAGAGAAATGTGCCTCAAATTCTGTTTATTAAGGTATACTCTGCTCAGTTATTAAAGGAGGAAATGTTTCAAATTTTGTAAAAGCTGTAAAATTTATTTTACTTTTTTTTAGTTAAATCCATGTGATCAACTTCTGCTCTCTTCATTTTGGGTTAACAATCTTTACGAACCTATTAGCCTTTGAATTAGTGTCCTGGAAATTTTCTCTCTAATTCAATGGCACAATTTCCAAAGTTATCAGAAACCTCCCTCCAAGAGTCATGTGCATGGACTCCCCCAAAGAAGCAAGCCCTAGACTGTAGCTGATTATAAACCATCTTTTTAGAAGAATCAAACCAAAATAATTGCAGATAACAAACGTCCTAAGACAGCCATAAAGACACAGCTGACCAGAAAAATTGTTTATCTCTGTGTCATACAACAATTTAACGTAATAATCATAATTATTACTGACAACATATATTAAAACATATCAGAATTTTAGGAATTTATGTAATTCTGGAATGCATATTAATATCACATTTATATAAATATAACACAAAGGAAGTTAAACACCACTTCAGTCAATGCTTCCTGCATAATTCTAGCATGCCAAGTCAAAATGATAAAAGTTTTACCTTTCGATAGACAGAAGACTCAGTTTTCCAAACAATAACACCTAACAGACATCATAAACCAACTAAATATCTCTCCGCCCTTCTTTTTTTCCCTGCAGTTTACTCAAAAGCTAAACAAAAAAATCTTTTATCTTTTACTAGTATTACACAAATATTTTGTTCAAAAGAGAAAACCAAATTTTGCATTGGTCTTGTATATTATTGTTAAGGCTAGTGTCAACAAAAGCTTATAAACAAATGTATCTAGTTTGTGTGCGTGTGTGTGTGTGTGTGTGTGTGTGTGTGTGTGTGTGTGTGTGTGTTTGAGACAGAGTTTTACTCTGTCACCAGGCTTGATTGCAGTGGCACAAATCTCGACTCACTGCAATCTTCGCCTCCTGGGTTCAAGTGATTCTCCTACCTCAGCCTTCCAAGTAGCTGGGACTACCAGCACACACCACCACACCTGGCTAATTTTTGTATTTTCAGTAGAGACGGTTTTCACTGTGTTGGCCAGGATTGTCTCAATCTCTTGACCTCATGATCTGCTGCCTTGGCCTCCCAAAGTGCTGGGATTACAGGTGCGAGCCACCATGCCCGACCCAGATATATCTAGCTTCAATCAGTTTGATCATGAGGTATGATTTCAATAAACCTTTTATAAACTTTTATAATTTTCTGTTAAAGAGCAGATCAATGCTCCAAGAATATCCTCTTATTCTAACACAGGAGCCCAGATAATGGTCTCACATCAATGTGCTTCTGATATTAATGTTTAATTTATAGAAAAACTTAGAACTAATTTTATCCCTCAAAATTGGCCCTTACAATCTCTTGTGCCCACCTTTTATGTAATAGTCCCCGGACCTAGAGGGATTGAATGGTTTAAATTTCTGGCCCTGTGTCTCACAAAAGCAATTAACTTTGATTGTCATCTTCTCCTGGGTCTGAAGATGACATTTTCACAAAGATTAGTGCTCGAGATTTAGCAGTAGTAGGTGCATTTTTCTGACCCAGGAGTCAAGCCCTGTAACTTAACAGCACAAGGATTAGTTAATAGGACATTTATACCGCAGAAATTCCTACCATTTTCTCTATCATGTCACAAATTAAAACACTGCAATTTGGTGTCCAGTAGTTACCCTCTGCAGCAATTGAAATCACTGTATTAAAGTGGTTAGGTTACTCTTCCCATATATCTAATTGCTAGCATTCTAGTGACAGAACTGTGACCAAAAGCATCAACTATGTATTAGGCCCTATGCCAAACTTGTCAATGTAAGACAATTAACTTTTTTCTCCACCATTTAAAAAATGGTAAAAGCAAATATTGTTCTTGGAAATTCAGTATGAAAATAAATAATCTTCTTTCATTTAAATATGATAGAGCAAAACAGGAAGAAAGTGAGAGTAGGCACACAGTAATTTCTTCTTAGCTATTTTTAAAGGGTATCAACCTCTAAAATATTTCTAAGACTGGTTTCTAGATATAGTACTGACAACTGGATTAGGTAACTTTAATCACTAGAATCTTCAAACCAGTAATCACTAGAATCTTCAAACCAGTGTTAACACTTGTACAAATTTTGTTTCCAAGTACATACATGAAGGCCCAATAGTGATAGGTCTGAGATAAAAAAAAATCACTAGAAAATCTCAAATTTTTATTGCTACTTAATTCAAGTGAATGCCACTTAATTTTAATAATGGTCAACACAACTAATATAGTTTGAGAGACACCCCAATCCCTATGATTTCTTTTTATTTATTTATTTATTTGCACTTTAGGTCCTGGGGAACATGTGAAGAACATGCAGGATTGCTGCATAGGTACATACATGGCAATGTGGTTCGCTTGCCTCCATCCCCATCACCTATATCTGGCATTTCTCCCCATGTTATCCCTCCCCAACTCCCCACTTCCTGCTGTCCCTCTCCTTGTCCCCTCCAACAGACTCCAGTGTGTGATGCTCCCCTCCACGTATCCATATGTTCTCATTGTTCAACACCCACCTATGAGTGAGAACACGTGGTGTTTGATTTTCTGTTCTTGTGTCAGTTTGCTGAGAATGATGATTTCCAGGTTGATCCATGTCCCTACAAAGGACAGGAACTCCTCATTTTTTATGGCTGCATAGTATTCCATTGTGTACATGTGCCACATTTTCCCTGTTCAGTCTAACATCGATGGGTATTTGGTTTGGTTCCAGGTCTTTGCTATTGTAAACAGTGCTGCAATGAACATACGTGTCCATGTGTCTTTATAATAGAATGATTTATAATTCTTTGGATATATACCCAGTAACGGGATTGCTGGATCAAATGGAATTTCTATTTCTAGGTCCTTGAGGAATCTCCACACTGTCGTCCACAATGGTTGAACTAATTTACACTCCCAACAACAATGTAAAAGTGTTCCCATTTCTCCACATCCTTTCTAGCATCTATTGTCTCCAGATTTTTTAATGATCGCCATTCTAACTGGTATGAGATGGTATCTCAATGTGGTTTTGATTTGCATTTCTCTAATGAACAGTGATGTTGAGCATTTTTTCCTATGTTTGTTGGCTTCATATATGTCTTCTTTTGTAAAGTGTTCATATCCTTTGCCCATTTTTGAATGGGTTTGTTTGTTTTTTTTCTTGAAAATCTGTTTTAATTCTTTGTAGATTCTGGAAATTAGCCCTTTGTCAGATGGGTAGATTGCAAAAATTTTTTCCCATTTTGCTGGTTGCCAGTTCACTCTAATGATTGATTATTTTGCTGTGAAGAGCTCTGGAGTTTAATTAGATCTCATTTGTCTATTTTGGCTTTTGTTGCCAGTGCTTTTGGTGTTTTAGTCGTGAAGTCCTTGCCATGCCTATGTCCTGAATGGTTTTACCTAGGTTTTCCTCTAGGGTTTTTATGGTGTTAGATCTTATGTTTAAGTCTTTTTGGAGTTAATTTTATTGTAAGGTGTCAGGAAGGAGTCCATTTTCTGCTTTCTGCACATGGCTAGCCAGTTTTCCCAATGCCATTTATTAAACAGGGAATTCTTTCCCCATTGCTTGTTTTTGTCCAGTTTGTCAAAGATCAGATGTTGTAGGTGTGTGGTGTTGCCTCAGAGGCCTCTGTTCTGTTTCATTGGTGTATATCTCTGTTTTGGTACCAGTACCATGCTGTTTTGATTACTGTAGCCTTGTAGTATAGTTTGAAGTCAGGTAGTGTGATCCCTCCAGCTTTGTTCTTTTTACTTAGAATTAACTCAGCTATGAAGGCTGTCTTTTGGTTCCATATGAAGTTTAAGGTGGTTTTTTCCAGTTCTGTGAAGATGGTCATAGGTAGTTTGATGGGGACAGTGTTGAAAGGAGATTTTGGGCTGTGATGATGGGGTCTTCTAAATATACAGTCATGTCATCTGCAAATAGAGATAATTGGACTTCCTCCTTCCCTAACTGAATACCCTTTATTTCTTTTTTCTTGCCTGATTGCTCTGTCTAGAACTTCCAATACTATATTACATATGATTGGTGAAAGAGGGTATCCTTTTCTAGTGACAGATATTAAAGGGAATACTTCCACTTATTGCCCATTCAGTATGATATTGGCTGTGGGTTTGTTGTAAATAGCTTTTATTATTTTGAGACACGTTCTGCTGATACCTAGTTTATTGAGAGTTTTTAGCATAAAGGGCTGTTGAATTTTGTCAAAGGCCTTCTCTGCATCTATTGAGATAATCATGTGGCTTTTGTCTTTGGTTCCGTTTATGTGGTTCTGTTTACGTTTATAGACTTGTGTATGTTGAACCAGCCTTGCATCCCTGGGATGAAGCCTACTTGGTCGTGATGGGTAAGCTTTTTGATGTGCTGTTGCAATTGGTTTGCCAGTATTTTATTGAAGATTTTTGCATCTATGTTCATCATGGATATTGGCCTGTAGTTTTCTTTTCTTGTTGAGTCTCTGCCAGGTTTTGGTATCAGGATGATGTTGGTCTCATAAAAAGATCTGGGAAGGATTCCCTCTTTTTGGATTGTTTGGAATAGTTTCAGAAGGAGTGATATCAGCTCCTCTTTGTATGTCTGGTAGAATTTGGCTGTGAACCATCTGGACCTGGGCTTTTTTTGGTTGGTAGGCTCTTAATTGCTGCCTCAATTTCAGCCCTTGTTATTGGTCTATTCAGGGTTTTTACTTCTTCCTGGTTTAGGCTTGGGAGGGTGAAAGTGTCCAGTAATTTATCCATCTCTTCCAGTTTTACTGGTTTATGTGCATAGAGTTGTTTGTAGTAATCTCTGACGGTAGTTTGTATTTCTGTGGAATCAGTGGTAATATCCCCTTTATTATTTTTTATTGCATCTATTTGATTATTTTCTCTTTCCTTTTTTATTAATCTGGCTAGTGATCTGTCTATTTTGTTGATCTTTTCAAAAAACAACCTCCTGGATTTGTTGATTTTTTGAAGGGTTCTTTGTGTCTCTGTCTCCTTCAGTTCTGCTCTAATCTTAGTTATTTCTTGTCTTCTGCCAGCTTTTGAGTTTTCTTCATCTGGCTCCTCTGGCTCTTTCAATTTTGATGATAGGGTGTCGATTTTAGATCTTTCTTTGCTTCTCATGTGGGCATTTATTGCTATAAATTTTCCTATAGACACTTCTTTAAACGTGTTCCAGAGATTCTGGTATGTTGTGTCTTCGTTCTCGTTGATTTCAGAGAAGATCTTTATTTGTGCCTTCATTTCATTGTTTATCCAGTCAACATTCAAGAGCGAGTTGTTCAGTTTCCATAAAGCTGTGCGATTCTGAGTTCATTTCTGAATCCTGAGTTCTAATTTGATTGCACCGTGGTCTGAGAAACTGTTATCATTTCCATTCTTTTGCATTTGCTGAGGAATGATTTACTTCCAATTATGTGGTCAGTTTTAGAGTAGGTGTGATGTGGTGCTAAGAAAGATATATTTTCTGTGGATTTGGGGTGAAGAGTTCTCTAAATGTCTATTAGGTTTGCTTGGTCCAGATCTGAGTTCAAGTCCTGGATATCCTTATTAATTTTCTGTCTCATTGATCAGTGGAATGTTAAAGGCTCCCACTATTATTGTGTGGGATTCTAAGTCTCTTTGTAGGTCATTAACAACTTGCTTTATGTAACTGGGTGCTCCAATATTGGGTGCATATATATTTAGGATGATTATCTCTTCTTGTTGCATTGATCCTTTTACCATTATGTAACGTCCTTCTTTGTTTCTTTTGATCTTTGCTGCTTTAAAGTCTATTTTATCAGAGACAAGGATTACAACTCCTGCTTTTTCTTTCTCTCTCTCTCTCCATTTGCTTGATAAATCTTCCTCTATCCCTTTATTTTGAGCCTATGTGTATCCTTGCATGTCAGGTGGGTTTCAAGCACACCGATGGGTTTTGACTTTTTATCCAATTTCCCAGTCTGTGTCTTTTGATTGGGGCATTTAGCCCATTTACATTTAAGGTTAATATTGTTATGTGTGAATTTGATCCTGCCAATTTGAGGCTAGCTTGTTTATGTGCCCATTAGTTGATACAGTTTCTTCATTATGTGGATGCTCTTTACCATTTGGCATGTTTTTGGAGTGGCTGGTACTGGTTGTTCCTTTCTATGTTTAGTGCTTCTTTCAGGAGCTCTTGTAAGGCAGGTCTTGTAAGGCGGTGATAAAATCTCTGAGTACTTGCTTGTTCGTAAAGGATTTTATTTCTCTTTCACTTATGAAACTTAGTTTGGCAGGATATGAAATTCTAGGTTGAAAGTTCTTTTCTTTAAGGATGTTGAATATTGGCCCCCACTGTCTCCTGGCATGTAGGGTTTCTGCCAAGAGATCCACTGTGATTCTGATGGGCTTCCCTTTGTGGGTAACCTGATCTTTTTCTCTGGCTGCTTTTGGCATTTTTCCTTCATTTCAACCCCAGTGAATCTGACGATTGTGTGCTTTGGGGTTGCTCTTCTTGAGGAATATCTTTGTGGTGTTCTCTGTATTTCCTGGACTTAAAAATTGGCCTGCCTTGCTAGCTTGGGGAAGTTCTCCTGAATAATATCCTGAAGAGTGTTTTCCAGCTTCGATTCATTCTCTCTGTCACATTCAGGTACACCTATCAAACGTAGATTAGGTCTTTTCACATGGTCCCATATTTCTTGGAGGTTTTGTTCATTTCTGTTTACTCTTTTTTCTCTAATCTTGCCTTCTCGTTTTATTTGATTGAGTTGACCTTCATTCTCTGATATCCTTTCTTCTGCTTGGTCGATTTGGCTACTGAAACTTATGTTTGCTTTGCGAAGTTTTTGTGTTGTGTTTTTCAGCTCTATCAATTCATTTATATTCTTCTGTGTTTATTCTTGTTAGCATTTCATCAAATCCTTTTTCAGTGTTCTTAGTTTGTTTGCATTGGGTTAGAACATGCTCTTTTAGCTCAGAGAAGTTTGTTATTACCCATTTTCTGAAGCCTGTTTCTGTCAATTCATCAGACTCATTCTCCACCCAACCTTGTTCCCTCACTGGTGAGGAGCTGTGATCCCTTGGAGGAGGAGAGGCATTCTGGTTTGCGGTGTTTTCATCCTTTTTGGGCTGGTTTCTTCCCATCTTTGTGGCTTTATCTACCTGTGGTCTTTGTAGTTGGTGACTTTTGGATGGGGTCTCTTAGTGGATGTCCTTTTTGTTGACGATGAAGTTATTTCTTTCCGTTTTTATGTTTTCCTTCTAACAGTCAGGTCCCTCTGCTGTAGGACTGCTGGAGGTCTACTCCAGACCCTGCTTGCCTGGGGATCACCTGTAGCAGCTGCAGAACAGTAAGTGTTGCTGCTGGTTTCTTCTTCTGTTATCTTTGTCCCAGAAGGATACCTGCCAGATATCAGTCTGAGCTCTCCTTTATGAGGTGTCTCTTTGGATATACAGGGGTCAGGGAGTTGCTTGAGGTGTCAGGGAGCTGCTTGTGGAGACAGTATGTCCCTCACAGGAGCTCAAGTGCTGAGCTGTGAGCTCCGTTGTTCATTCAGAGCTGCTGGGCAGGTACATTTAAGTCTGCTGCAATGGAACTCATAATCACCTTTTTCCCCCAGGTTCTCTGTCCTGAGAAGGTGGGGCTTTATTTATAAGTTCCTGACGTGGTGCTGCCTTTTTTCAGAAATACCCTGCCCAGGAAGGAGGTAGCCTAGTCACAGTCTGCCAGCAGAGGCATTGCTGAGCTGCCATGGTCTCTGCCCACCTGCTGTGTGAATGTCCTTGTGGTTTTGTTTATACAGGTATAGTTAGAACTGCCTTGGTAATGGCGGTCTGCCTTAGTAATGGTGGACTGTCTCTGTAATGGCGGACTGCCTTGGTCATGGTGGATTGCCTTGGTAATGGCAGACTGCCTTGGTAATGGTAGATTGCCTCAGTAATGGTGGACTGCCTCAGTGGTGGTGGACTGCCTTGGTAATGGTGGATGCCCTTCCCCCAACAGAGCTGGACTGTCTGATGTCCAGCTGTGCTTGCTGTGAAACTGAATCCAGAGCATTTCAGATTGCTGGTGTTTATGGGGACCCACCAAGTCAGATCACCTGGCTCCCTCTTTCAGCCCCCTTTTTTTCAGTTGAATGGGCAACTCCATCTCCCAGGCATTCCAGGCACCAGTTGAAATGGCACCCAGATTTGTGTGAGTTTTTGTGCAGAGACCGGCTGCACCAGCTGAAACAGCCATGCTAAAGACTTGTGGCACTTTTCCACCTGGCAATCTCCTGGTCTGTGGGCAGTAAAAATTTATTTGGAAATGCAGTGATCACTCACCCTCTGTGTTCTCACTGGGAACTGCACTCCATAGCTGCTCCTATTCAGCCATCTTGGATCATCTCCCCCCAAGTCCCTATGATTTATTTAAAGACAAAACTAATCTTTCCTGAACATTAAAACTTTGTACCCCCATCACAGTTTTTCCTCATTAAAGGAAAAGACCTGAAAGAAACTCAAATTATTGATTAAATTGAATTACCTTGGAAATAAACAGCATTTAATTATCACCTACTTTTCCAAATAATAAATATTCCAAATAATAAAACATATAATGTACTATTTCTGTTCATAAGTTTAAAATATAAGTATTTTATGTAATTTTCATCAGGAATATTCAAGCTCTTATAGCTCTCAAGATCATCAGAGGTAAGCAAAATGAATAAAATTGTAAATGGCTTGTGTCATGTATCAATTCTGAAAGCTTGACAAAGGTAGCTTAGGAACTTTAGATAAATAGAACAAATGATGAATTGTTGGAAATGCATGATAAATAAAAATGACTATTCATAGAACCAAATAGAAGCCTTCTATTAGAAACTAAGAACATCAATGGTTATACATGTATATATAAGTAAAACCCAGAGAACAAACAGCTAATAAATACAAATTTGAGCAAAAACAAACAAAAAACAGTTGTTTCTATAATCTGTTTACTTTGGAGGCTACAGTGTTTTAAAAAGTGATGCTATTTTGTTTCTGATAAACAATTTAATATCTTTAAGTCCACAAATACCACTACATATTTTGTGCAATTAAGAAATTCACTTAGGTACATGACAAGTAAGTGCTTTAGTGCTAGTACTATCTATGCAGAAGAACAAGTACAGTGTGAAAAAAAGCAAAGCAAGCTTAAATGTAAAATTTGGCCCCATGCTGAATCTGGCTTCATGCTTAACTATAATTAAAAAAGAACTGCCAAACAGAAAATACATTTCTTTACAATGTTTCTTATTTTATCTTCACCAAGACTAAGAGCTTTAGCAATAAGCACTGTTAATTAGTCAAATTTCTCAAATTTTCTATCAGATTGTAAAGAATATTTTATCTAAACATTTTCAATGTTCTATTTTCTCTGAATGTGTATAAATATAGACACACAGGGAAGCAGGAAATAAAACTACATTTGACTTACACAGACGATGACTTTCTTGGATTTTGCTTTGCCCTAAATTTTTAAAAATAACCAGTCATTTTACTTTAGGACAAAAATACCATACAAGATCCTTTCCTATACAAAATTATTCTCTTTTTCTTTAGAACTTTCATTACAAACCATACATCTTCATATCCATCACTTTCTTCATATCTCTTTCCTCTGCTTGCTGGTTCCTGTCTACTTTGTTTCATCAATAACCTTTTCAAATTTATAATTTGAATTAACATTTAGGTAACTTGTGAATTAGACAAAACTGTTCTTTTTCTCATAACACATCTTCGTTGGCACACTGTTAATACAGAATTATATATTAACTAGAATTTTTATTTTCAGTAACCTTAAATTTTGGTGAAAACCTAGGAAGCAAGAAATTCTGAGCTGCCTATAAGACATTAACATTTTATACATGAGAACTATTCCAACATTTTTAGGAACATGCTTCCCCATATCATAACCTTTTCTTAATTGGAACTGACTCAGACATCCAGGAAGTACCCAAAATAATTTTAAGATTTTAAATTCACCCAGAAGTTACCTATTTACATTTTATTTATTTTTAGTGGTTTATTTAGATTACTTATGCATCGTTTCCTTGTTAACCATTTTATAACCTCTGAATATCAGATGTTCGCCTAAGTAAGAACTGCAAGCTAACTGTATGGGTATTTGCACCAGTAACTCAGAAGATTCAGCTGTTTTCATTAAAACAACAATGTTAAATTAGTCTTACTTATCAAAAAGTTGTCACAAACAAAGACCATTCTGTTTGGACTGACTTTATAGTTTTATAACCTTCTGAGCCAAATCCTGACACCTCAAAATGTCCATCAAAAACAAACATAAAACCCAGACAAAAATGTATGCTGACAATTCTGAAGACATTTCTATTTTTATTTTACCAATAATTTTAAAGCCAGCTTGTTTATTAAAGATTTACTTAAGTTATGTGAACTTGAAAAATGCTTTGGACTTAACTTATGGGCGCTATTTTATTTATAAGCCCATTTGGTAGGCATAACATGTAACAAAACAAATGTACATATACATAAACATATCTGTGTATACATACACACAAAGATCTAATAGCTTTTACCTTGGAACTCTAGCCATGAGATAGTAATACAAACTCATCAGTCTATATACATGTTCACAGGGTTATACTTTGTTTGCCTTGATATGTAAAACACAGTGAAGGCTGTGAACCAAAATTTTAAGTAAAGCAGTTTCTAGAAGAGTTCTATTTTTAAAGGTCAAACCACCCCAGGGATAAATATCACTACAGAAGAACATTACATACTAAACAGGCCTGATCCTGCTTAGAATAGCAACATAAAAGCCTGTGTACATGAGACTCCATCCCGCTTTCCCATTCAACAGCAAACTCCAGATTCCAGTGAATTTGGGGCCAAACAATATTACCAAGATAATCAGTTTATTGAATTCTAATTTCCCATGACTATATCAACACACAAACAGTTGCCAGAACACAATACAGCTGCTGCAGCAGCAAACAAGCCCCAAGTGTCCAAACTGAGACAGCTGGGGGGCTTCCTTCCACTCTCCATGGTTGAGCTTAATCAACCTGAAAACAAAAATTCCTTTGGAATTTTTCAAATTGAGAGGTGCTAATCCTGATGTCTGGTACCCACAAAAGACACACTCATCCAGACACACAACACACAACAGACAAGCCCCCAAGGGTGTCCAAACTGAAAGTCAGGATGCTTTCCTCTCAGTAAGTTGGACTTGTTCAACCTACAAATGAAAATGCCTTTAAAAATTTCCCAAATTGAGAGGAGTAGATCCTGCTGTCTGGACCCACAAAGGACACTCACCTGTAGAATGCACATGTCAAATTTCAAAGGCTGTTCTTGCTGGGAAATCAGAAACATAGTTGGAACCAGCAGCAGTGGGGCCAAAGAGCCTGAAATACATCTCCAACCAAAACTGGGTAGACAGCTGCTTAGGAAGGCTTCTGAGACTCCTAGCACCCTGCAGCTGAGACAGAAGCAATGCATTCCCAGTAAATTCACCAAAATCTGTGACTGAAACACCGGGGATTTGGTCTAGGTTCTGCTGTTTGCCACACAGAAAGTCAATAATGGAAGACAAGTATTGCCAAGGAAGAAGGTTTTAGTTGGGTGCCGCAGCTAAGAATGGGAACAGTCTCACACCAATCTTCCTAACTGACTAAAATTAGGAGTTTATATAGCAAGGAAGAAATGGAACCATGCATGGAAAAACGGAAGTTAGGAAGGAGTAAGAAAAAGGAGTTTATCAGCAGAAAGTAGGTTGTCAGTCATGATGTGTGAGGGGTTTGGCTAAATGCAGTGATAAGTTTCAGCCTCTTGATACTATCTGGGAGGCCTGATGGTTGGTTTCCTGAGTAAAGGAGTCACTCAGATAAAACAAATGTAATTTTCTCACATTTTAAGACTGAGAGGACCAATTTCTATGTTTATTCAAAGAAACCATAAACATCAGCTCTGTGGGATGATTAGGTCAGTCTCACTATTAAACTCACTGCTGTATTACTATTGATAAGTCACACAAACATTCAAAGCTCCAATTTCATCATTTGTTTATTTTTTGATGCATTTCACCATTTTACACTTACCATACACATATGGCTGAGCCCTCTGCAAGGAGCTAGACTATAAAAGTAAATAAGGTAAATAAAACACAGCTCAATCTTGAAGAAGTTCCCAGTGTAGTAAATCTGACAACAGAAATATGTTCAACATGTTTTGGGATCACATGGGAAAAAGCAACCAGTATTCCCCGAGGAAGACAGGACTAACTTCACAGGAGAGGGTTTGGTCAGGGTCTTCAAAGATAGGCATCTTCCAGAAGAATGAAGACACCCTGGGCAACCATGTAATAGAAGACACTGTGAAAAGGGAAGAATATGGTATGACAGAGATGAGGAATTAATCCAGCCTGGTATGGATCTAGACATGTGTAATGTTTGTGTGTGTGTGTGTGTGTGTGTGTGTGTGTGTGTGTGTGTGTAAGTTGAATATATTATCACGCTTTACCCCTAAATTAGGCTTTTCCTCCAAATAAGAACATTCTCTTACATCAACAAAATACTATCACCTTAAAAAAGTAACCATCATTCTCTAATATAAACGAATAGCTATACCTCATCCAATTTTTTTCAGTTTTCAAAATACATCCTTTTACAGTTGTTTACTTTCAAACCAGGATCTAATCAAAACTTGTACATTGTATTTTAATGTCTTGTATCTTTATTTAATCTGTAGTGGTAAGTTTTTTTCTTTTTATTCAGGTATGCTCTTTTTAATAAAATTGGACCATTTATTGTGGAATGCACACATTTTATATTTTTATGATTGTGTTAGTGATGTAATCTACCTTTTCTTCCACTATCCCCTGTATTTACAGAAAAAGTTAGTTTAGAGGTTTGGTTCTATTCAGGTTACATATTTTTGCACTTTTTTTATAGTTGGTGTTGTGACCATGTTGTATTACACTGGTATCAGTTTTACCTTTTGGTTTGTCCCACTGTAAGTGATGCTTGGTTAATTATTTGATTAATATGTTGACAATTAGATCTTCTTTTATTGAAAATAAATACTTTGATATTATACAAATACATATTACTTTATTGATATTTAAATACATTTTTGGCATTTATTAATCCTAGCCTGATGTTGAAAACGTACTTTTTTTTAACTTTTCTCATTCTATCTGTAGTTATTAGCTTGTATTTTTCTATAAAGAGGAGCCTTCCTACATCAACTGAAAATAAATTATCTTCTCAAGAAAGATCACATAAATACTTATTGTTTTCCTTTTAATTATCAATTTTAGGAGTAAAGAATTATAAGTACTTGCAATAGTGGAAAACCTGTTTTTCTTCATTCTTTGTTTTTGAATGTTATTATGGATTAATAACTTCCAGTTAATATGTTATTTATTTATTTATTTATTTATTTATTTATGACGCAGTTTTGCTCTTGTTGCCCGGCATGGAGAGCAATGGCATGATCTGAGCTCACTGCAACCTCTGCCTCCTGGGTTCAAGTGATTCTCCTGCCTCAGCCTTTCAAGTAGCTGGGATTAAAGACATGTGCCACCACACTCAGCTTATTTTTTAATTTTTGGTAAAGATGGGGTTTCTCCATGTTGGTCAGGCTGGTCTTGAACTCCTGACCTCACATGATCCGCCTCTCTGAGCCTCCCAAAGTCCTTGGATTATAGGCATGAGCCACCACGCCCAGCCAATAGGTTATCTTTTAAGAGACAGATTTATTTTTAAACTCAAATTACTTCAAATTTGGCAAATGGAAGTGTTTTCAATTTGGCCCCTACGTCCAGTTGACATGTACCTATTAGTCCTTGAATATTTCCTTGTTTTGTTGCACAGAGTCTCTCCAATTCTCTTTACTTGCTCAAGATGTTGAAAGAGCCATTTCTACCAAGAGCCCTGTTTTGTCTTAATAGAATGTTTGATTTAGAAACTAAGCTAGCTGCTAAGGCTGTTCAGGCTACCCACTGTTGTTATGGTATTATTGCTTCTTGCCCCTTTCAAAAGACAGAGATAAGAAGAATACATTATTTTGGTGAGTAGGGGTGTGTGTGTGTGTGTGTGTGTGTGTGTGTGTGTGTGTGTGTGCGTGCACGTGCATGCTCATTCACATATGAAAACTGAAGACAAAATGATAAAATGGTTGTTAAGAGGGCTTGGATGGGAAATAAACACATTAATCAACACAGTACAACTGAAATAAATAGAAATATATTTGATAACATGTGAAAGTATTTTATAAACTTTCATGTGTCGAGATGGCAAACAGTGGCATGGTTAACCTGTATCTCCCATTTAGAAAGACAAAATAGTGTGTAGAGGTCCATACTGGAAATTTTTGTCCAAGAAACAACACAGAAACATAAAAGAAAAATTGAATGAAATTGCAGACCTTTTGAAGAAAGTATCAAGCAGCATCCTAAACTGTGAACAAGATGGAAAACTTCCCACAGGAGACACTGATCCTGCTCACACACCCAGAACATCACTCCTACAAACAGCAGCTGAGAAAGTCACTGCACAAACATTCTTTATATCTAGGAAACTGATATGGAGTCTTTGCAACTGAAAGCATCCAGAGCCAAGGCTAGGTAAAAATAAACCATAAGCATTAAAGTCACATCCTCAAGGGGTAAAAAAGAAAAAATCAAGAAATCCCAATTAAATAAAAAAATGTTTAAATAATTAGAAGAAATAGTCTATTCAAATGAGAAGCAACCAGACAAAATAATTCTGGCAATATGAAAAAACAGGGTTCTATAATACCCCCGAAAGATCACACTAACCCAAGCAGTATACCCAAACAAAGATGAAATTATTAAAATACCAGAAATAATTCAAAAGACTGATTACTAAGTTACTCGAGGAGATACAAAAATTGCATAAAGAAATTTTTTAAATGATTTAAGAAATGAATAAAAAATTTTCTAAAGAGATAGATATTTTAAAGAAAAAAAAAACAATGAGAATGTCTAGAAATGAAAGATGCATTTAGGAAACTACACAATGCAGTGGAAAGTTTTAACAGACTAGTCCAAGTACAAGAAACAATTTCAAAGCTCAAATACAAAGCTTTTGAATTTACTCAATCAGACAAAAATGAAGAAAAAGGAATTAAAATAAATAAACAAAGTCACCAAGAAATATTGGATTCTATAAAATGGCCAAACCTAATAATTTTAGATGTTTCTTCTTCTGTAGGAGGAGAAAAATAAAAAGTTTGAAAAGCGCACTTGAGGAACTAATTGAGGAAGACATCCTTGGCCTTTTTCAAGATTTAAACATTGAAATACAAGAAGCAAAAAGAACTCCTTGGAGACTTATTGCAAAAAGGACATCAACAAGTCATGTAATTATCAGGCTATCTAAAGTTAATGTGAAGGAAAGAATGCTAAGAGCAGTGAGACAAAGGCAAGAGGTAATTCATAAAGGAAAACCTATCACACTAACAGCAAGGTTCTCAGCAGTAACCTTACAAAACAGAAGGGACTGGGTTCCCATCTGTATCCTCCTTAAACAGAAAAACCTTCAGCCAAGAATTTTGTACCCATCAAAACTAAGTTTCATTAAAAAAAAAAAAATCAATAAAGTATTTATCAGGCAAGCACCTGCCAAGAGAATTTGTCAATACTATCCCAGCCCTACAAGACATCTTAAAAAGAATTATAAATCTTAAAACAAGAGGTTGATATGTATCAGAATAGAAATTCTTGAAAGCACAAAATTCGCAGGATGTATAAAAACAATAACACAATGAAAAAAAATAAACTCACTAAGTTTATTTGCATCATCTCCCACAACAACATCTTGTGAGAGCTACAAGATGAGATTTCAGTGGAGAGACAGAGCCAAACCACGTCAGCTGATGACATGGTTATACACCTAGAAAACCCTAAAGACTCATCCAAAAGCTCCTAGAACTGGTAAATGAATTCAGCAAAGTTTCAGGATACAAAATGATGTACACAAATCAGTAGCACTGCTATACATCAACAGCAACCAAACTGAGAATCAAGTCAAGAACTCAATCCATTTTACAGTAGCTGAAAAAAAATACTTATGAATATACTTAACCAAGAAGGTAAAAAAACCTTTACAAGGAAAACTAAAAAGCACTGCTGAAAAAAAACATAGGTGACACAAACAAATGGAAACATATTCCATGCTCATAGATGGGTAGACTCAATATTGTAAAAATGACCATACTGCCAAAAGCAATCTACAAATTCAATGCAATTTCCATCAAAATACCACCATCATTCTTCAAAGAATTAGGAAAAACAATCCTAAAATTCATATGAAACCAAAAAGGATCCACATAGCACAAACAAGACTAAGCAAAAAGAACAAATCTGGAGGCATCACATTACTTAACTTCAAGCTATACTACAGGGCCATAGTTAGTAAAACAGCATGGTACTGGTATAAAAACAGGCATCGAGGCCAATGGAAGAGAATAGAGAACTCAGAAATAATGCCAAACACTTACAGTCAACTGATCTTCAACAAAGCAAACAAAAACATAAAGTGGGGAAAGGACACCTTATTCAACAAATGGTGCTGGAATAATTGGCAAACCATATGTAAAGAAAAAAACTGTATTCTCATCTCTCATCTTATACAAAAATCAACTCAAGATGGATCAAAGATTTAAATTTAAGGCCTGAAACCATAAAAGAAGACAATATTGGAAAGGCCCCTGACAGGGATGTGGTGAAAATGGAACACTTCCCCATTGTTGTTGGGAATGTAAACTAGTACAACCACTACAGAAAACAGTATGGAGATTCCTTAAAGAACCAAAAGCAGATCTACCATTTGATCCAGCAATTCCACTCCTGGATATCTACCCAGAGGAAAATAAGTCATTATACAAAAAAATACCAGCACACACATGTTTATAGCACCACAATTTGCAATTGCAAAGATATAAAACCAGCCCAAATACCAGTGGATAAAGAAAATTCAGTAATATCAATCAACCAGTGGCTAAGAAAATTCAGTAAAGTCTTAGGTTCCATAACCAATGTACACAAATCAGTAACTCTGCTATCCACCAACAGTGACCAAGCTGATAATCAAATCAGGGACTCAATCCCTCTTACCATAGCTACAAAAAATTAAAATACCTAGCAATATACTTAACCAAGAAGGTAATAGATCTCTACAAAGATAACTACAAAATGCTGCTGAAAGAAATCATAGATGACACAAACAAATGAAAATACATTCCTTGCTCATGGATTGGAAGATTCAATGTCATGAAAATTACCACACTGTTGAAAGCAATCTACAGATTCAATGCAATTTCTATCAACATATCAAAATTATTTGTAACAGAATTAGAACGAACAATCCTAAAATTCATATAGAACTAACAAAGAGCCCAATTAGCTAAAGCAATTCTAAGCAAAAAGAACAAATATGGAGGCACCACATTACCTAACTTCAAATTATACTACAAAGCTATAGTAACCAAAACAGCATGGTACTGGTATAAAAGTAGATTTGTAGACCAATGGAACAGAACAGAGGACTTAGAAATAAAGCCAAATACTCACAATCAACTGATCTTTTACAAAACATAAATTGGTGGCTCACACCTGTAATCCCAGCACTTTGGAAGACTAAGGTGGGTGGATCACTTGAGGTCAGGAGTTCGAGACCAGCCTGACCAACATGGTGAAACCCCATCTCTATTTAAAAAAATACAAAAATTAGCTAGGCAAGGTGGCAGGCAACTGTAATCCCAACTACTCAAGAGGCTGAGGCACAAGAATCATTTGAACCCAGGAAGCAGAGGTTACAGTGAGCTGAGATCATGCCATTGCACTCCAGCCTGGGTGATAGAGCAAGACTCATCCCAAAAAAAGAAAATTGGAGGAAGGAACTGCCTATTCAATAAATGGTGTGGGGAAAATCAGATAGCCACATATAGAAGAATGAAACTAGATACCTATCTCTTACAATATGCAAAAACTGACTACAGATTGAAGACTTAAATCTAAGACCTGAAACCATAAAAATTCCAGTAGAAAAACCTCTTCTGGACATTGGCCAAGGCAAAAAATTATGACTAAGACTCCAAAAGAAAATGCAACAAAAACAAAAATAAATAAGACTTAATTAAACTAAAAATATTCTGCACAGCCAAATAAATTATTATCAGAGTAAACAGACAACCTACAAAATGGGAAAAAGTATTTGCAAATTATGTGTCTAACAAAGGACTATTATCAAAAATCTGCAAGGAACTCAAAGAACTCAGTGAGAAAAAACCAAATAATGTCATTAAAAAGTGGGCAAAGGACATGAAATGACATGTCTCAAAAGAAGATATACAAATGATCAACAAACATATGAAAAAATGTTCAACATCACTTATCATCAGGGAAATGCAAGGTAAAACTACTATGAAATACAACCTTACCCTGGCCAGAATGGCCATTAATAAAAAGTCAATAAACAATAGAAGTTGGCATGGATATGGTGAAAAAATAATGCTTAGACAGTGCGGGTAGACATGTAAATTAGTACAACCTCTATGGAAAACAGTGTGTAGATTTCTCAAAAAATTGAAGTAGATCCACCATTCAATCCAGCAATCCCACTCTTGGGTATCTACTCGAAAGACAAGAAGTCACTATAACAAGACAGCTGCACACATATGTTTATCACGGCACAATTTACTCTTGTAAAGATATGGCATCAACCTAAGTGCTCATCAACTGATGAGTAAACAAAATGTGGTGTATATATTCCATGGAATACTATTTGGCATAAAAAAGAATGAAATAATGTTTTTTTTTTTTTTTTTGCAGCAACTTGATGGAACAGAAGGCCATTATTCTAAATGAAGTATCTCAGAATCAACAACCAAATGCCACATGCTCTCACTTACAAATGGGAGCTAAGCTAGGGGCATGCAAAGGCATACAGGATGATATACTGGACACTGGAGACTCAGAAGGGGGAAGATTGGAGGGGAATAAAGGATTCAAAATTAATGGAGTACAATGTATACTACTAAGGAGACAGGTGCACTAAAATCATAGACTTCAGCACTATACAATTCATCCTTGTAGTCAAAGACCCTTTGTATCCTTAAAGCTATTAAAATTTAGAATTTTTTTTAATTTAATGTGTTTGAGAAATATACCAAACTTGACAAATACAACAAAATCGATATGATGGCATTAACAATGGTCATAGAATACAGTTGAATTCACATCAAATTTTTTCACAGGAGACATGAGATTAATTCTCAGCTTTGGACACCTGCTGGCCTTATGAAATAGCTTTATGAACTGCTTTATGTCTCTGAGCCCTATCTGTTAAAGCGAATAGTAATATTTGCCCTATATGTGAGAAGTTCAATTAGACGAGGTATATGCATTTTGCAAAGTGTCACGTATTATACAAATATAAGAAACACTTATTATAATGTATTTCCTATGTCTTATACTACCCAGGGAAGTCCAGGACAGAGTAAACACATTATATTAGGAACAATGAATTGAACAAGCTGAGGAAAAGTAGGAAGAAAAGGGAAAGAAAACAATTACAGTAAAAGGAAAAAGAAGAATTAAACTATACTAGATAAAAAGGAAGGGAGAAGTGTACATTTGGGGGATTCCCCAAGAATGTCTGAGTGTTAATCTACTTTCACAGGACAGGCCTGGTTGACTTGTGTTGTGCACCCTGCTCAGCCCAGCTGGAATGCAGCAAGAGGGGACCTCAGACCGTGTTCTCCATATGTGATTGCAGGTCTGGGGACAAGTTGGCTTTTACTCTAGATACAATGGGAGTGTTCCAGAAGAAGATCCATAACTTCTTCCCAGGAACCAGCAGGGCATCCAGACCTGAGCTGGGTGAATGGAAAGAAACAAAAACAAACAAACAACAAAAAAAAACAAGACAGCAGAAGTCTTTGCATCCATCTTTTAGGAGGTTGGCCTCTTTTTGAGAGTGCTGATGGGAGTCATAGAAGACAGATCAGCCCTTCTACCCACCTCCTGCTTAATCTACCCAGGACTTGGTGTGAGGTGAATTGCCTCTGAATACCTTCCTGGGCTATCAGTCCCATGTGATTGATACAACACCTGAGATGCTGGGCGATACTTGCATATTTTCTGTTCAAAGGAACCATGGCTGTCTAGTGTGCTCTTTCTCTTTAAGAAGTTGAAGAGGCAATGCAGCCATTGCAAAATACAAATATCACAGTTATACTTCTCCTAAATGGCTGCTAAACTGGCAAAATATATGGATTAACTGCAGCAATATATGACAGGCAGGGCAGGGATGTTATTCTTGAGATAGAAAAAAAATCACGTGGTAAGCTTCATATTTTCACCCAACTTTCTGCCTGGGAAACTTTCTAAAAAGTTCTTGTGTGTTTTCTGGCACAGAGAACAGGAGCTGGGAAGAGGAAATGAAGGTTGGACCTTGAGGCTAACTAAAATGGCTGGAATTTATGAGACAGAGTGCAAGTGGGATGGAAGTTACATAGAAAAAGAGCTGCAGAAATCTAGGTAGGGGCCCCTCAGTTCTTTTACCCAGCAGAGTAGCCAGGCTTTGCTAAACATGCTGTGCATCCAGTGGAGATCCCAGAGAGGCAGTGCCTTGGCAGGAAGGAGCTACCCAGAACCACCCTCACTAGCCTGAACAAACTGTAGCAGGTTCAGGGTGAGTCTCCGTGAAATGAACTGCCTGTCAGAAAAAACTCAGCACTCTTTCATGGGAGACTATATAATAGAGATTCAAACTATGTCATCTGTAATGCCCATCATCCAGTTAAGAAAATGGTGACTAGGGCTGGAATCAGGGCCAGGAAAGGGAGGCGCTAGTCTCACATGCCTATTTAATGGGGAGCCAGGAATACTGAGCATTGAAGACAAAGATAAATGTCTTAATTCAAAATTAATGCAAAAAATCAATGAGCAAAATATTACAATTTTAAATAAGATCAGGGTTATTGTTTTTCTTTTTGCCCCAGGCTCTAATTTGGCTCAACACAGAACTTCTAGGAATACAAAGAAAAAGAAAAAATGACTTTAAAAAATTTTTAATCTCTTTAAAAGAAAGGTGGTTGTATGAAAGGTAATAATGTATTTGAGATTTGTGATATATGTAGAAGTAAAAGGGATGTGAACAATAGCGAAAGAGAAGAATGAGGGAAATTGAATTACATTGCTCTAAAATTCTCACATTATATAATGAAGTGGTATAACATTAATTCAAAGTAGGCTGTGATCATTTAAAGATATACAGTGCAATCCCTAGAGCAATATGAAAAAAAGTGAACAAAGAGGTATCACTAAAAACTAGTGGAGGAGATAAAATGGAACACTGAAATTGCTAGATTAATACAGAAGAAAGCAAAAAAAAGAGAAAAATACAGTACAGGGAAGCCCCCCACCCCAAATTCCAAACTCCTTCTGCACCTGCCCTATGTAATCTTCTCCCATCGATTGTGTGGAGAACCTATGAATCTGATGTGCTATCACCCCCAGAATTGTGTTACATTACATGACAAAAGAATTAAGATCCCTAGTCAGTCAATTATGCATTGATGAAAAATTAGATTTTAAGTTAGTAATTCAAACCTAAAAACCTAACCATAGGAAACAATACAGGAAAAAATAGCTGACTTTCTCCTGCTATCCTGGAAGAAAACAGAGCCAAATTGTGAACGGCGTATTAGGTTCTGAGGGTGATCTCTAGGAGCTGAGGACAACCTTCAGTTGACAGCCATCAAGAAAACAGAAACCTCAGTCAAACAACACAAGATACTGAATTTTGTATGCAACCTGAACGAACTTGGAAGAGCAGCCAAACTCAGGATGGGACTGGATTCCTGGCTAACATCTTGATTTTAGGTTTGTAGGACTCCGATAAGGGAACCCAGATACCCTATGCCTGGACTCTGACCTAAATAAACTGAAATAATGGTTGTTGTCTTAATCTGCTAATTTTATAGTACTGTATTATGTAGCAAAAGAAAAGTAATACACAAACATCATTCATAAGAAAACTAGAACAACTATTTTAATATTACACAAAATCGACTTCAGTACAAACCCCACTCAAATTGGGGGTTGCTGAGAAGGTATTGGCTCTCTGTACTTATCACTAAATGTTCAATCAACTCAACATTGCCTTAAAATGTCTTTTAGTTATTTTTAAAACTACTAATTACAAAATAACACAATGATAAAGATAAATTAATAAATCTATAATTATAGTTGAAGATACTTAATACTTCTTTCACTGGGATTGATTGAATAAATAGAAAAAAATTAAGAAAATCGATTTGAACAACACTTAAGAACCAATAGCTTGATAGGACTCTATAACCAACAATTTAAAATTGTCCATTCTTGGCCAGGCACAGTGGCTCACACCTGTAATCCCAGCACTTTGGAAAACCAAGGCAGGATCACAAGGTCAGGAGATTGAGACCATCCTGGCTAATATGGTGAAACTCCATCTCTACTAAAAATACACACACACAGAAAAAAATAGCCAGGTATGGTGGCACATGCCTGTAGTCCCAGCTACTCAGGAGGCTGAGGCAGGAGAGTCCTTTGAACTCAGGAGGTGGATGTTACAATGAGCTGAGATTGTACCACTGTACTCCAGCCTGGGAGACAGAGCAAGACTCCATCTAAAAAAAAAAAAACAAAAAACAAACAAACAAAAAAAAATTTCAAGAGCATTCACTAAGAGAGAACATAAACTTCCAGTTACAGTTGTCCCTCATATCCACAGGAAGTTGGTGACAGGATTCTCCATACCAAAATCCACAGATGCTCAAATCCCTGTTATAAAATGACTTTGTATTTACGTACAATCTATGCACATCCTCCCACATACTCTAAATCATCTCTACTTGCAATACTTAGTACAATGTAAATGATATCCCAATAATTGTTGCACTATACTGTTTTTCTTTTTTATGATTTTAATTGTCGACTTGTTTATGTATTTGTTTTTAAATTTTATTTATTTATTTGTTTTTGAATATTTTTTATTCGTGACTGGTTGAATCTGTGGATGCAGAATGCTGGGATCCAGAGGGCTGACTGTATACTTCTAGATAGATGGGTAGTTTCCACTGGAGCCAAAACATCATGGAGAGTAGGTTTTAAAAATTGAAAATGTCCCAAAAAAATTATCCAAAGGCACTGGAGAGTGAGAAAATCAGACTGGCTGTTGAAGAAAGCTGACATATGGAAAAATGGAACCACACACAGAGCAATTAATCACACTGCTTTCATAGCTTTTGGTCCAAAAGTAAACTGAAATCAGCACCATGTTTGGCAGCTAAATCTCACAAAATTTCCACTGGAAAGAGAACACAGAGGTCACAACAACTATAATTGCTGGAAAGTCAGCAGAAATTACAGAAAAAGAGAGCAAGTGTGAAGGAGACTCAAATTCTGTGCATAAACTCCACCAAACCTCTAGCTCACTCCTGGCTTGTACAGGCATGAGGCAGACAGCAATTAAGGATAAAAGAACACCAGTAAAATTTCAGCCACTTTCCAGGAGAAAACTTGAAGTTCAAGTTGAAACAAGTAGTTGCCTTAAAAACTCCACAAAGTATTATTGAAAAAAGTAAATATCAATACTTTCCACTTACTTATAAATAAAATACAATCGTTAATAGGGTGCCATCTGGATTTGTTTTTAATAAAAGCTGTTTCTAATATCAATAGAAATACAAAGGCAGCAGAATAGTCAAATCAATACTGAAAAATGAAAACAAACTTGGGAAAATTCACACTTCGCAACTTCAAAACTTACTCTAAAGCCATGGTGATAACGACAGTGTGATGCTGGCAAAGAAGCAGCATGTAGATCAGTAGAATACTATTAAGAGCATGGAAATAAACTCTTCATTTATGGTGAATTTTTAAAATAAATGTGCCAACACAACTTAATGGGAAAAAAAATGGTCCTCTCAATAAATGATGCCTGTGTTGTATTGTTTATAAATAAGCAATACGTAATATTTATTTTTTCTTTTATTTATTTTATTTTTATTTATTTATTTTTCTATTTTTAGGGGGGGATGGAGTTTCATTCTTGTTGACCAGGCTGGAATGCAATGGTGCAATCTCGACTCACTGCAATCTCCATCTCCCAAGTTCAGGTTCGATCTATTCTCCTGTCTTAGTCTCCCAAGTAGCTGGGATTACAAGAGTGTGCCACCACATCTAATTAATTTTTTATATTTTTGGTAGAGACGGGGTTTCACCATGTTGGCCAGGCTGGTCTCAAACTCCTGGAGTAAGTGATACACCTGCCTTACACTCCCAAAGTGCTGGGATTACAGGAATGAGCCACTGTTTCCAGCCTCAGTAAATTATATTTATAATAAACAGATACTATTTATAAACAACACAACAATCACAAATAGTACAAACAGAAAAACAATACAGTGTAACAATTATTTACACAGCATTTACATTGTATGAGGTATTACAAGTAATCTAGAGATTATTGAAAGTACACTTGTAGATATATTCCCTAATATCTACATTCAAGATCATTAATTTGTGCCTATTATTAATAGTATTCAAAAAAATTAACTCAAAATGGACCATAGACCTAAAGGTAAAAACTAAAGCTATAAATCTCTTAGAAAAAAAAATAGGAGTAAATACTCATGATCTTGAATTAGGTAATGGAATCTTGGAAGTGATCAAATAAAATAAAATATAAAGATAAATTTGGACTTCATAAAAAACTGAACTACAAATGACATCACAAAGAGAGTAAAAGATAGCTCACCGGATACAATACTTGTAAATAACATATTCGACAAGGGGATTGTATCCAGAATATATAAAGAATTTTTAGAAATCAGTAAGAAAAATATCTTAAAAAACTGAAAACCAAAATGAGCAGTATTTGCATAAGGATAGAGGCAGCGATAAAGGGATTAAAGTGAAAGTCTAGAAATAGACTCACAGATACATGGGCAACAGATTTTTGGCAAAGTTACCAAGTCGATTTAAAAGGATAATCTTTTCAGTAAGTGCAGCTGATCTTCCATAAGATAAACAAACAAACAAACCCACCTTGACCCTTACTTTACATTAAACACAAACCTTAACTTGAAATGAATCATGAACCTAAGTCTAAATCCCCAAAACAAAATATTTCTAAAAGAAAACATAGAAATACCTCTCTGGCATTAATTAGTTTGGGCAAATTATTTAATTGGATAAAATATTATGAACAATAAAAAAATTGGGTTCTATTTGTGTCCCCGTAAAGTTTGTACATTGAAACCTAATTCCCAATGTGAAAGTGTTAGTAGGAGAAACGTTTGGGAGGTGATGAAGTCATGTGAGTGAGCCCTCAGGAATGGCAGTGTTCTTATGAAAGAGGTCCCAGAAAGCCAGCTTGCCTCCACCACCCTGGGAGGTCGCAACAGGAAGGCGCCATCTCTGAACCTGAGGGCCCTCAGCAGACACTGAATCTCCCAGTGCCTCAGTCCTGGACTGCCCAGCTCTGCAGTTGTGAGCAATACATTTATGTTGTTTATAAGCCACTCCATTTACGTTATTTTTTGTTGTAACACCCTAAACAGACCAAGACAATTGCCTTTCATCAAATTAAAAGCTTATTTGAAGGACATTGTTTTTCTTGTTGTTGTTTGTTTTTTCTTGTATGTATTATTTAAGGTATACAACATGATGTTCTGAAATATATATATACACACACATATATAGTGAAATTATTACTATAGTCAAACAAATTAACATATCCATGATGCTACACAGTTCCTTTTTGGTTTGTATGTGTGGGTAAAGTATGTCAAGTCTACTCTCTTAGTAAATTTCTAGTATATGATACAATATTATTAATGATAGTCCTCATGCTGTACATTATTATTATTTTGTTTTATTTTATTATTATTTTTTAGACTGAGTCTCCCTCTGTTGCCCTGGCTGGAGTGCAGTGGTGCGACCTCGATTCACTACAACCTCTGCCTCTGAGGTTCAAGTGATTCTCCTGCCTCAGCCTCCCGAGTAGCTGGGATTACAGAGATGTGCCACCACATCCTGCTAATTATCATGCTGTGCATTGAATCTCTAGATTTATCTATTATACAAAACTGAAATTTTGTACGCTTTGACCACCATCTCCAATGTCCTCCCACCTCAA
>PVKV010004713.1:92220-124454 GCA_004027835.1 Alouatta palliata
ATGGTGAAACCCCGTCTCTACTAAAAATACAAAAATTAGCTGGGCATGGTGGCACGTGCCTGTAGTCCCAGCTACTCGGGAGGCTGAGGCAGGAGAATTGCTTGAACCCAGGAGGCGGAGGTTGCGGTGAGCCGAGATCATGCCATTGCACTCCAGCCTGGGTAACAAGAGCGAAACTCCGTCTCAAAAAAAAAAAAAAGAAAATATTTGCAAAATCACATAGTTGATAGATTGATATTCAGAATATATAAAGAACTCTTACAATTCAATAAGAAAATCACAATTGTTCAATAAAAATTTTAGCAAAGATTTGAATAGACAGTTAACTAAAAGATATATAGATAGCAAATAATAACATGAAATGAATCTCAAAGTTACTATTTGTCAGGGAAATGTAATATAGCATATAATAGAACATACCACTACATGCCTCCTAGATAACTAAATTTTGGAAGATGAAAAATATCAAATGCTAGTGAGGATCCATGGAAAATGTGATTCTTTTTTTTTTTTTTTAATTGTACTTTGGGCTCTGGAGTACATGTGCACATCCTACATCCTGCAGGATTGTTGCATAGGTATATACATGCCATGGCAGTTTGCTGTCTCCATGCCCCCAAACCCGTCGCCTACATCAGGCATTTATCCCGGAGTTACCCCTCTCCATCCTTTCTGCCCTATTCTGTCCCTCCCCTCCCTTCCACCCCCCTCCACCTAGCCCAGTGAATGTTGTTCTCTTCCCTGTGCCCAAGTGTTCTCATTGTTCATTGCCCGCCTGTGAGTGCAAACATGAGGTGTTTGGTTTTCTGTTCTTGTGTCAGTTTGCTGAGAATGATGGTTTCTAGATTCATTCATGTCTCTACAAAGGACACGAACTCGTTGTTTTTTATGGCTGCATAGTATTCCATGGTGTATATGTGCCACATTTTCTTTCAGTCTATCATTGATGGGCATTTGAGTTGGTTCCAGGTCTTTGTTATTGGAAACAGTGCCACAACGAACATACCTGTTCATGTGTCTTTATAACAGAACGACTTATAATCCTATGGGTATATACCCAGTAATGGGATTGCTGGGTCAAATGGAATTTCTGTCTCTAGATCCTTGAAGAATCTCCACACTGTCTTCCACAATGGTTGAACTAATTTACACTCCCACCAACAGTGTAAGAGTGCTCCTTTTTCTCCACATCCTCTCCAGCATCTGTTGTCTCCAGATGTTTTAATGATCGCCATTCTAACTGGCGTGAGATGGTATCTCAATGTAGTTTTGATTTGCATTTCTCTAATGACCAGTGATGATGAACATTTTTTCATGTTTGTTGGCCTCATGTATGTCTTCTTTTGTAAAGTGTCTGTTCATATCCTTCACCCACTTTTGAATGGATTTGTTTGTTTTTTTCTTGAAAATCTGTTTTAGTTCTTTGTAGATTCTAGATATTAGCCCTTTGTCAGATGGGTAGATTGCAAAAATTTTTTCCCATTCTGTTGGTTGCCAGTTCACTCTAATGATTGTTTCTTTTGCTGTACAGAAGCTCTGGAGTTTAATTAGATCCCATTTGTCTATTTTGGCTTTTGTTGCCATTGCTTTTGGTTCTTATGGGTTGCTGATGAGAATGCAAAACAGCACAACTATTTGGAAAACAACTTAGCTTTTTTTTTTTTTTTTTTGAGTTGGAATCTTTGCTCTTGTCCACTCTGGAGTGCAGTGGTGCAATCTCAGCTCACTGCAATTTCTGCCTCCTGGGTTAAAGGGATTGTCCTGCCTCAGCTTCCCAAGTGGGTGGAATTATAGGCACATGCCAACACACCCTGCTAGTTTTTTTGCATTTTTAGTAGAGACAAGGTTTTACCATGTTGGTCAGGCTAGTCTTGAACTCCAGACTTCAGGTGATCTGCCTGCCTTGGCTTCCCAAAGACCCAAAGAGCTGGGGTCAGAGGCATGAGCTACCACGTCCAGCCAAATTTTAAAAAGTAAAGTTAAAACTTACACTTATTACATGTTCAAAATATCTTCTTCCCAGATATTTAACCTAGAGAACCAGAAAACATCTGTCCATTAAAGACCTCTATGCAAATATTTATTACGAAGTTTATTTATAATATCCCAACAGTACAGTGAAAACACCATGAATGTACTTTGCTTATTGAACATGGAAACAAATTGTAATATGTCTATACATACACTGGAATACTAGTCATCAATTAAAAGTACAAACTATTGATATCTGTAACAACATAGATAAATTGCAAGAGTATCCCACTGAGTGAAGGAAGACAGAAAGGAAAGATCACATTCTCTTTGAACACATTTGTCTAAAGTTCAAAGAAAGGCAGAGCCATCTTTGGGAATAGAAACAAGACTGGTAGTTGCCTTATAGGAAGTGGCTGAGATTGAATGGTAAGAGGGCACAATGAGGGAACTTACTGTGTAGTTAAAATAAACTTTTTAATTATAATAGCTTCATAATTGGTTGTGGATTATAGAGGAACATGCATTTGTAAAAACACATAAAACTATGCACTTTAAATGCTAATGTCTCTCTTTATCATAGGCATGTCCTATTTTATTGTATTTCACAGACATCATGCTTTTCAATTTAAAGGTGTGTGGCAACTCAGCTGACCAAGGCTATGAGTGCCATTTTTCCAATACTATGAGCTCACTCTGTGTCTCAGTGTCACATTTTGGTAATTTTACCAGTATGTCTAACATCTCATTATTATTGTATCTGTTATGGTGATCAGTGCTCTCTGATGTTACTGTTGTAATGGTTTGGGGCACCACAAATCATGCCCATATGACACGGTGGACTTGGTTGATGACTGCTTCACCAACCATCCAATCCTCTGTTCCTCTCTCTCCTAGGGCTTTCCTATTCCCTGAAGCACAACAATGTAGCAATTAGGCTTATTAACCTATAACCCTACAATGGCCTCTAGATGTTCAAGGGGAAGGAAGAGTCACAGGTCTCAGTGAGCAGATCATGTCAAAAGCCGAAATGGACTGAAAGGGAAGTCTCTTGTACCAAAGTTAGCCAAGTTATGAATGTAAAGGAAAAGTTATTGAAGGAAGTTAAAAGTGCTACTCCAGTGAACCCAGGAATGACAAGAAAGTGAAACAATCCTGTTGCTGAGAAGAAGAAAGTTTGAGTGGTCTGGAGAGAGGACTGACCCAGTCACAACATTCCCTGAAGCCAAAGTCTAATCCACGGCAAGGCCCTCACCATCAAGACAGGACCCTCCACCAGCAAAAAGATTACAACTTGCTGAAGGCCCAGAAGATTGTTAGCATTTTTGAGCAATAAAATACTTTTAGTTAAGCTAGGTGCCTTGGTATTTTAGGTATAATGCTACTGCACATTTAACAGACTACAGAATAGTGTAAATAAAACTTTTATAGGCACTAGGAAGCCAATGACTTTATGTGACTTGCTTTAATGTGATATTAGCTTTATTGTGGTGGTCTGGAATGCCCACCATATCTCTGAGTTATGCCTGTACCTCCACTAAAACGAAAATGTTCCAAAAAAGAAGACTGACTTTTATCACTCTGCAATTACAAATAAACTTGCATATACTTGAAATAGCACTACATGCTTAGTCTTAAGAAACAATTTTTTTTTTAAAGCTAAAAATAAAATCACAGCAAAGTTCATCCTGGGACTGAACACATTTCTTCACATGTACAAATACCAGATTGCTTGAAGTGCCATTTTATCTTGCTGGGCCACTGGGCACCCAGCCTGCGTGCAGGGCCTGCTAGAGCTGATGGACACCCGCATTGTGGCCTAGCTCCCACTCCCTGGGTGGGATAGCTGCGTTAGGCAGGACACCTTGAAAGGCCTCCAGAGTGACTCCTTTGGGATGCTAATCAGTGGGAACACCTCGGGGAATTGTTTCACCCCACTCATCTTTCCAACGTGCTTGGAGAAAATGATAAAGACCTTCTTGAGGGCCCTAGGAGCCCACAGCTGTCTTGGAGGAGCACAGGAGGAAGGGACAAAAGAGTTTCTCAGATTTCCAAGGAGAGCCTTAGGTGGGCAGCCACTGTTAATACAGTAAATTACATGACATGGAAATGAATTCTCCAGCTATGGGAGGTAGGAGAGAGGGTCCTTCATGGAATCCTAACCCTGCACTTGCAGAGGCAAGGACCAGGGCTTTTTCATTCATCTGATTCAGACTGGCCTCCTGAACAGCAGTGACGGATTGCTGGCAGCACCTTCAGAGTGGCAGGGACTCAGAGGCCTTTTAGTGAGTACCTGACATGAGGAGTGGCTTATATCATGTTTATGGCATGGTGGGAAATAAACAAATAAGTGATTGAACTAATGCACGGCCACCAAAACAAAGCGAAGTTGGTCTACGGTGACTTCCTGTCCCCCTTCATAGTTATTATTCCATATTTCAGCCCAGGTGCACATCCAGCCACCCTTCCATAAACAAGTCATTCATGTCTCTTTCCCCTTCCCCACCCAGGCTTTCACAGTCTGTAAAACGGAGCTGCACCTCACCTGGGTTCAGACATATTAAAGAGTGATAGCGATAGCGAGTTCAGCAGTGTGAAGTGGTCACTATCCTACTACTATTAAAGCAATTATGTCGTAGTATTCCACATAATATAATTAGTGTCATGATCATCTCCCACCGTGCTTTTCTGCCCAGGTTAACAGAAGGCACAGATAAAGCCCTAAGTCAATGTCAGCCCATGGTCTGCAAACCCCATGGAGGCAGGGATTGTGGTCTGTTTTGCTCACTGATGTAGTTCTAGTGCTGGGCATGCTTAGTAAATAGCAACTTAGTACAGGAGTCCCCCCACACCTGCAGGAGATACCTTTCAAGACCCCTGGTGGAGGCCTAAACTACAGATAGTGCTAAATCCTATATATACTATTTTTTTTCCGTATATGTATGTACTTATGATAAAGCTTAATTTCTAAATCGAGCATGATAAGAGATTAACAGTAGCTAATAATAAAAGAGAACAATTACAACAACATGCCAACATCACTAATTTTGCACATTGGGGCCGCTATTAAGTAAAATAAGGGTGACTTGAACACAAGCACCACAATACCGCAATAGCGGATCTGATAACAAAAAGCGCTGGTGGGTGAATGACAGGCAGGCAGCGTCTGCAGCACAGACTGACAAAGGGATGATTCACACTTTGAGTGAATGGAGGGGAGCTATTTGACATGTAATTACACTACTCAGAATGGCGCACAGTTTAAAAACTATGAATTGTTTATTTCTGAAATTTTCCTTTGAATATTTTCCGACCATCGTGGACTGTGAGTAACTGCAAATGACGGAAAGTGAAACTGTGAAAACGGCAGATAAAGGGGATTATGGCACTGGTTTCCCCCCTCAAAGCCCCCCAAATCTATTCATAAATTGTTTTAAAAACTACTTTTAGCCTTATCAACATGATGAAACCCCGTCTCTACTAAAAATACAAAAATTTAGCCATGCATGGTGGCGGGTGCCTATAGTGCCAGCTACTTGGGAGGCTGAGGCAGGAGAATCACTTGAATCCAGGAGGCAGAGGTTGCAGTGAGCCAAGATCACACCACTGTCCTCCTGCCTGGGTGACAGAGTGAGACTCCATTTCAAAAAAATAAAGTAAGAAAAGAAAAAAGAACTACTTTTGACAAGTATGAGTTAAGCACACACCAGCCCTTCCTTCTGAAAGCTCTCCACCTCTTCCCTGTTGAGGACATCATGGATTTTTTGAGATTCTGCCCTTGGGCTGGACAAGGTGCAGGTCACCCTGTGCTTGTTTCAGGCCACTGTGCTGAGGCCCTCAGAGACTTGCCACAGAATAATGCCATGTGTTATCATGTGTTCTGACTGCCTATTAGCATGCGTCTCCACCACCGCATGTAAACTTTCCACCACCTGGGACCCAGCACAGGGAAGACCCCCAGTAGGGCAGCCTAGAGAATGAAAAAGCCGTGGGCAGGGATCACTGTCTGTGGTTTGCTGGTGTATTCTCAGGGCTGGGCATTTGGCACCAGCTCAGTAAGTGTTTGCTGAATAAATGAATGGCTATCTGGAGGGAAAGATCAATACATATTGAGAAAAGGATTAAAAAGAGAAAGAAAGAGAAGCTGAGAGGAGCTTGTGTCCTTCCTGTTTAGATCATGTAAACACATCCTCCTTGAAAGCTGCCATTGTCTGGCCCTCTGAGTCCTCACTGTTTCCAGAAATCAAGCCTCTACCCCACCACGGGCCATTGGAATCATGGCATTTGATGAACTGTCTGAAAAAGCCAATACCCATTCACTTGCTTGTTTACTGAATCATGTTGCCTACTAACTTTTCTTCATTAACACCCCCAGTGGATCTAAGAAGAGTATTGTGAACTTTACCCAGGGGTTTCTAAACTCTGTGTAGCCTGAGCTATGAAAGTAAACCCAGTGTCCTCAGGTTGCCCCTCGTGAGACCTTGGCCCTCAGCAACTCTGGGCTGGAGAAGATGGTGAGGAACCTGCACCAGTCTCAGATGAGGGCCTGGGTGTGGGGCTGGGTTCCTAGGAGCTAGGATAAGAACAGAAATGCTCCAGCTGTGACAGCAGGAAGGATGAAGGAAGCAAAGTGAGTTGCCAGAGCTCACGTCCAAGTTCTGGGGCAGCATTCTCACTCCTCAACATCCGTGTATGCACCTCACAAGCACTTACTAAGCACCTCCTAAGTACCAGGCCTGTGCTGGGCGTTTAGTGCATGTGGCTGCAAATTCTGACAAAGTAAAAGCTAAAATAGAGGTTGAAGTTGGCAGGGAGAATAATGCCTCTCCAGAGATGCCCATGCAGTAATCCCCAGAGCGTGTGAATATGCTACTTTACATGGCAAAAGAGATGTGATACTGCTATGGACCATAGGATAGGAAGAGGATCCTGGATTGCTCAGGTGGGCACAGTTTAATCAAATGAGTCCTTGAAAGCTGAGAACCTTTCTTGGCTGTAGCCAGAAACATGCAATATGCCAAAGATTTAACTTTCCCTTGATGGTTTGGAGGATGGAGGAAGGAGCCACAAGCCACAGAACATGGTGACTTCCAGAAGCTGGAATCGTCCTCAGCTCACAGCCAGCAAGAAAATGCAGCTCAGTTCTACAAGCCCAAAGAAATGAATTTGGCCAGCCACCCCCATAAGCGAGGAAACAGATCTTCCCCCAGGGCCTCCAGGAAGGAATGCAGCCCCACTGATAACATCACCGTAGCCTGGTGAGAACAATGGCGGACTCCTGGCCAACAGAATTACAAGACAACAAATTCGTGTTGTTTTAAGCCAATACATTTGTGATAATTGGTTATAGCAGTGATAGAAAACTATCACTGCAACGAAAAATTCAAAGATAAGTGGAAACACAATCAAATCAGCAGCAGTTGATAATCTGTGACCCTTACCCTAACTCTTCTTTATTTTTTTTGAGACAAAGTCTCACTCTTGTCCCTCAGGCTGGAGTGCAATAGCGCAATCTTGGCTCACTGCAACCTCTGCCTCCTGAGTTCAAGTGATTCTCCTGCCTCAGCCTCCTGAGTAGGTGGGATTACAGGCACCCACCACCATGCCGGCTAAATTTTTGTATTTTTAGTAGAGACAGGGGTTTCACTATGTTGGCCAGGCTGGTCTCGAACTCCTGACCTCATGATTCGCTTGCCTTGGCCTCCCAAAATGCTGGGATTACAGGCGTGAGCACAGCGCTCGGCCACCCTAACCCTTCCTTAAACACTCTCTGGAACTTGACGCTTTCTGTCCTGGGTGCTGATACATGGCATAGACAAGGGAATAGAAGAGGACTGGATGCTGGGTGGACACACATACCCGTCAGAAATGTTTATTTTATTCCCAGTCTCTGAGGATCCTGTTCTTTGTCAAGATCGGAGTAGAGCAGAGCGGAAAAAATAGTGGAGTTAATGAGAAATAAAACAAAATGGGTGTAGAATTTGCAGGAGCCAGCAGAGATCAAATCAAAGCAATGATGAGGCAAAACCAGCCCTTCTCCCGCAAAGGTGCTGTTTTCTAAGGCGGCAGTTCTTAGCACTGGTTACAAATTTGAAATACCTGGGGTGCTCAAGGAAAAAAAAAAAAACCGAATCTGATGTTTTATGCCTAAGGGACTGTGATTTAGTTGGCTTGGCCTATGGCTCAGGGATGGGTATTTTAAAAAATCTCTGCGAATGATGTTTAAATACAGCCAGGATTGAGGATTCTTTTTTGGTGGGGGTGGGTGTCTGACCCTTGAACATTCAAGAGATTTTACATAAACTAAAGGTAGATGAAGGTCAGATGGGAAATCTGGAGAATAAGATATGATTGACTGGAAAGAGACCTTAGCCCAGAAAAGATTAGGTTTGGAGGCCTAGGGCAGGAAAACAGGAGGCAGAGGGGAAAAGGGATCAAGCTACTGTTTGCCATAGCTGAGTCTGCTCCATGGATTCATGCCAACACATCAGGACAATGCACACAGCAGAAACAGGCACCTGCCCTGCATCCCCAGTCACCCCCATGTCCTTTCCTTTCCCAGTTCCACCCCTCCCCTCCTGGGACTCTGGCATCTTGGCTGGGCCTTGCTCCTGGTCACTCAACAGATAATCCTGATTTGAGCTTGACCCCTGCCTGACCTTAACCCCACTGCTCACATCCTCCCAGACACTGGAAAGTTCAGGGCTCCTCTCTGTGCCTTTCCTGCAGGAGAAAATTGGGCACTGGGCACGGTTTCATAATGTTTTCATGCAAAAAAAAAATTATTAAATCATGTGCTCCTGATAAATGCAAAATATTTAGCAAGACTGTTAAAATGGACCAAGCTCCAAATTCTGTTACCTAGTTTATATGGCTAGGAAAAGGCATAGGATCAATTGCTCTGAGACCCATAGCAATTTAGGAGATATAATCATTTTCACTCATTCACTCTCTTACCCCAGAAGTGCCCAAGAAGCAAATATGTCTGGTAGGTATGTGTGCTGAAATGTGTGCTGATGGACTAGACAAGCATGGGTAAACATGGAACTTGTGCTGGGGAAACCACAGCATGGCATTCCCATGTGCTGTGATAAGCTTCAAGGCAGGGAAGTACAGAATGCTGTGGAAGAACATCCCCAAAAACACAGTGTGACCAAGTTCAATATTGGAGGGTCAGGCTGAACCTAAGGCTCTTAGATAAGAAGTCTTAAATTACCCAACATCTATTTTACCTATAAGAAAAGTCAGGTTCAGAGCAGGAATGCTGCCCAAGGTAACCCAGAAAGTTGAAAAGTCCTAAGCCCATGATGCTTCTACCATATCACAATGCATCTCTTGCAGAGCTGCTTCTGGGAGCATTCGGCTCAGCAGTTCCCCATACACTGCGCTGCTTTTTGCAGGAAGGAAACAGGGCAAGCAGGGTGCGTAACATCAACTCCTTGACCCCATTCAGCTTTCATGGGGCTTTGCAGCCCATGACAGGAATAACCAGACAGAATGTGGTATCAGTATCTGGAATGTTATTCTTACTGTTGGAAGAAAGTCCTAAGCTTCACCCTGGATGAGCGTGGGTGAACAGAGATGATGGGAATTTGAAGGGAAGCAGATGTCAGACTTGCGAACGATCTGGGCAGGGACAAGGATCATGGGGCAGGACTCTGGATACAGCCTGCTTGCAAGTTACACTCACCCTGGATCTTGATGCTCTGGCTACAGATCTCATGGATTTTCCCCCATTCAGGAAGGTTTAGAACCATGTCACCCAGCTACACACAGAAATTAAGGAAATGGAAACAAGTTCAAGCCACTCTAATTTCAATAGGCTTACTCTTCCACTACTCAGGTCGTTTCATTCATTTTGAAATACTAAGAACTTTATATACATTCCCTAAGAATTTGCAAATTAAAAGTGAAATCTGGAGAAGGCACTGCTGAGCCTAAATGTTTGCATCCCTGACTGCTCGTTGAAGCTTCATGTTGCTTGATCATTACTCTTTTAGATGTTTTCTTGTTGTTATTGTTCAAAGACAGTTTCTTAAACATTATCATTATACACATATAAGCACCACAAGATAATCATCATTCAACACAGACTCCCACAGTTATTCATGTGCTGGGGTTACACCATGAAGGATCATTTGGCCTGATTAGCTATTCTCAGCTTCTAGTCAATTAGCTGAGTAATCTTTGCCTGTCTTACCCTGTTAGTGCTCTGCACAGAGTCAGTGAAAAGTTCTCCAAGAAGAACACTTTAGCTACTTTTGTATTCACACAGCAGCAAGCAGTGCTTTGTTAATAAAATTTGCAGCCATTATAAATCCCTTAACCTTTCAAAGTTCATCTATGATAGATTTGTGATATCTATGATCCTGCTCAACTCAAGCCAAGGGAAAAATAGATTTTGCATTTCATTTGTCTAAAAATTAAAACTTCATTAGAGGAAGGAAACCCTTTTTCTATATTCCTGTGGGAAAGGAAATCACAAGGCAATTAATAACAGGTCACAAATCTACTGGGGTGAGATAAGCCCTGGATTAGAGCCTTTGCAGTGACCAATGCAGTCAATTTCTCACAAACTCCCTCAATAATGATAATGAGATCATTTATGAAAAAGATGTTGGATGTTCAACGTCTCAATCCAAAATTATTCCATACCTAAAGAAAATTAAGAAGTATTAGCAAATATTCATTGTAGGATTAATTTAACTTTCTATCACCAAACCGACTTGTTGACTTAAGGCAGTACTTCTCAGAGTATGATTGTTAACTGTGTAACCTAGTTATTCCAGTTTTAAGATTCTATTACAGGAAATAATGAGAACAGCAACATATATACATGTAGGTGTTAACTGTTGCAAAAATTTATAACTACTTAAATACACAAATATAGAGAAATGCTTGAAAATAGAAGATTAAGGACCTCTAAAAATGTGTACCTCTATTGAAGCTGTGTGTGTGTGTGTGTGTGTGTGTGTGTGTGTCAAAACCAACTCTTTCAGAACTCTGTAAGTCAAATGATGGCTTACGACAACCCAGGATGTTTTTATTCAAGAAAAACATCTGCATAGTGTCAAGCTTTGTGGCATTTTTAACTATTCTAGTCCTATAACCACTTCTCAGCTTCAGTGTTACCTTGAAAACAATAGCTTTTACTACTAGTACTGGAGAAAACAGAAAGAAGTTAATTCCCAAAGCATTTTTAATTATTTTACCTGTCTAGCGGTTTTCTGGAAGAGCTAACTAGAAATGCCTGTGTTTATTGGTCATCCAGTGCTGAAAGCACTTTCCCAATAGACAGAGATGTTTGTTGAAATATTTACTGGTTGGCCGGATGCGGTGACTCACACCCGTAATCCTAACAGTTTGGGAGGCTGAAGCGGGCGGATTGCCTGAGCTCAGGATAGACCAGCCTGGGAAACACAGTGAAACCTCGTCTCTACTAAAATACAAAAAATTAGCAGGGCATGGTGGCATGTTCCTGTAATCTCAGCTACTCAGGAGGCTGAGGAAGGAGGATTGCTTGAACCCAGGAGATGGAAGTTGCAGTGAGCCGAGATCGCACCACTGCACTCTAGCCTGGGCAACATATTTACTGGTAAATGTTTTAAAGATGTGACTAAATGATGCAATAGATAACAGTTGGCACAAACAATACAGCAACCAAAACCTTAAAAGGAAAAGCTAAGAAGATGTCTATAAGGGCTTTGAAAGCTCCTACACACTCCTGGAAATACAGCAGACACACATGTAGGGCTGTTCATATGATCAAGAAAATTCTAAAAATTTCCTAAGCTCTCACCTCTGGCTGACCTTCCGTCTCTGCAAAAGCAGGAAGAAAATGGTAAGGCAGAGTTTTCAACTGCCTGTTTGAATGTTGAAAGTGTACTCCAACAAGCACAAAACAACCCCTGGGAAATTTGAGATTTATTGGTTCCAAGTATTTAAGAAAATCCCAGCCCATTATTAGCTGATCATTAAGACAACCAGGTAGAAACCAGCATACATAACAAAAGGACTGCAAATACTTAGTTCAGAAAAGCCATTACACAAAAACCAACAACTACAATGATGAGTAGCAAAAACAAACTCTGGAAAGAGAGAAGATGCTTATTTCCAGATTACCACGTTATGTAATTTTGAATGGCCACATTTGAAAAAAAGTTGCAAGGCACGGAAAGGAATTTGAAAGTATAGTCGGTACACAGGAAAAGCAATTAATAGTAACAGTTCCTGAAGAAGCTCAAACGTTGGACTTACTAGACAAAGAGTTTAAATTCACTGGTTTAAACATGCTCAAGGACCTAAAGGAGAGCATGTCTAAAAAAATTTTTAAAGCATGAAAGCAATTTCTCTCTGAGGAAGAAATATCACTAAAGAGAAATTATAAAGGAAACCAAATCAAAATTTTATAATTAAAGAATACAATTATTGAAGCGAAAAAATTCACTACAGAAGCTAAACAACAAATTCAAACAGACAGAAAAAAGAAGCAGCAAATTTGAAGAGAGGTCAGTTGAGATAACCCAGGCTGATTAATTTTTTAAAATAAGGACAAATAGGGAGGCCAAGGCAGGTGGATCACCTGGGGTCAGGAGTTCGAGACCAGCCTGGCCAACATGGTGGAACCCTATCTCTACTAAAAATACAAAACAAAACAAAACAAAAAAGTTAGCCAAGCATGGTTGCAGGTGCCTGTAATCTCGGCTATTTGGGAGGCTAAAGCAGGAGAATTGCTTAACTCTGGGAGGCAGAGATTGCAGTGATCCAAGACCACGCCATGCACTCCGGCCTGGGCAACAAGAACAAAATTCTGTCTCAAAAAAAAAAAAAAAAAAGGACAAATAAAAATGGATTCTAAGACACACGTGGGACACCACAAAGTATACCAATATATGGGAGAATCAACAAAATACATAGACAGCTAGCCAGACTAATAAAAAAGAAAAGAGAGAATAATTGAATACAGTCAATAAAAAATGATAAAGGGAAGTCACCACCAATTCCACAGAAATACAAACTAACATCAGAGATTACTACAAACACATCTATGCACATAAACCAGTAAATCTAGAAGAAATGGATAAATTCCTGACACACCCTCCCAAGACTAAACCAGGAAGAAGTTGAATCCCTGAATAGACCAATAACAAGGTCCGAAGTTAGTTGAGGCAGAAATTAACAGCCTACCAATCAAAAACACTCCAGAACCAGATAGATTCACAGCCAGATTCTACCAGATGTAAAAAGAGGGGTTGGTACTATTCCTACTGAAATTATTCCAAACAATACAAAAAGAGGGAGGCCTTCCTAACTCATTTTATGAGATCAACATCATCCTGATACCAAAACCTGGCAGAGACACAACTAAAAAAGAAAATTGCAGGCCAATATCTATGATGAACATTGATGTGAAAACCTTCAATACAATACTGGCAAACCGAATCCAACAGCACATCAAAAAGCTTATCCATCATGATCAAGACAGCTTCATCCCAGGGATGCAAGGCTGGCTCAATATAAGCAAATCTCTAAATGTAATCCATCACATAAACAGAACCAAAAACTAAAACCACATGATTATCTCAATAGATGCAGGCTGAGTGTGGTGGTTCATGCCTGTAATCCCAGTGCCTTGGGAGGCCGAGGATGGTGGATCACCTGAGGTCAGGAGTTCAAGATCAGCCCGACCAACATGGTAAAACCCCATTTCTAAAAAATAAATAAATAAATAAATAGATAGATACAGAGGCCTTCCACAAAATTCAACAGTGCTTTATGCTAAAAACTCTCCATAAACCAGGTATAGATGGAATGTATCTCAAAATAATAAAAGCTATTTATGATAAACCCACAGCCAATATTGTACTGAATAGGCAAAAACTGGAAACATTCCCTTTGAAAACGCACTAGGCAAGGGTGCCCTCTCTCACCACTCTTATTCAACACTGGAAGTTCTTGCCAGAGCAATCAGGCAAGAAAAAGAAATAAAGGTATTCAGTTAGGAAAAGAGGAAGTCAGATTGTCTCTATTTGTAGATGACATGATTGTATATTTAAAAGACCCCATCATCTCAGCTCAAAATCTCCTTAAGATGATAATCAACTTCGGCAAAGTTTCAGGTTACAAAATCAATGTGCAGAAATCACAAGCATTCCTATACAAATAACAGACAAACAGAGAGCCAAATCATGAGTGAACTCCCATTCACAACTGTTACAAAGAGAATAAGATACCTAGGAATACAACTAACAAGGGACATGAAGGACCTCTTCAAGAACTACAAACCACTGCTCAAGGAAATAAGAGAGGACACAAACAGATGGAAAAACATTCCATGCTCATGGTTAGGAAGAACCAATATCATGAAAATGGCCATACAGCCCAAAGTAATTTATAGATTCAATTTTATCCCCATCAAGCTACCATTGATATTTTTCACAGAACTGCAAAAAACCACCTTAAACTTCATATGGAACCAAAAAAGAGCCTGCACAGCCAAGTCAATCCTAAACAACAACAACAAAACAACAACAAAAACAAAGCTGGAAGCATCATGCTACCTGACTTCAAACTATACCACAAGGCTACAGTAATTAAAACAGCATGTTACTGGTATCAAAACAGAGATATAGACCAATGGAACAAAACAGAGGCCTTGGAAATAACACCACACATCTACACCATCTGATCTTTGACAAACCTGACTAAAAAAAGCATTGACAAAAGGATTACCTATTTAATAAACGGTGTTGGGAAAACTGGCTAGCCACGTGTGGAAAGCTGAAACTGAACCCCTTCCTTACATCTTATACAAAAATTAGCTCCAGATGGATTAGAGATATAAACATAAAACCTAACACCATAAAAGCCCTAGAAAAAAACCTAGGCAATAGCATTCAGGACATAGGCATAAGTAAGGACTTCATGACTAACACCAAAAGCAATGGCAACAAAATTCAAAATAGACAAATGGGATCTAATTAAACTTAAGAGTTTCTGCACAGCAAAAGAAACTATCATTAGAGTGAACCAACAACCAACAGAATGGGAAAAAATTTTTGCAATCTACCCATCTGATAAAGAGCTAATACCCAGAATCGACAAAGAACTTAAAAGAAATTTACAAGAAAAAAACAAACAACCCCATTAAAAAGTGAGTGAAGGATATGAACAGACACTTTTCAAAAGAAGACGTTTATGCAGCCAGCAAACGTGAAAAAATGCTCATCATCACTGGTCATTAAAGAAATGCAAATCGAAACCACATTGAGATACCATCTCTCGCCAGTTAGAATGGTGATCATTAAAAATATGGAGACAACAGATGCTGGAGAGGATGTGGAGAAATAGGAACACAGTAGAAACCATTCGATTTACAATAGCATTAAAAATTCAAGAAACATACTTAGTAATCAATTTAACCAAAAAGCACAAGATTTATATATTGAAAGAACAAATTATTGATGAAAGAAATTAAAGAAAATCTATATCAATGAAAAGATATTTTGTTTTTATGAATAGAAGATTTAATATTAAGAGGACAATACTATTCAAATTTATCTATAGGTTCAATAAAATCTCTTTCAAAATTTAAATTTTTTTGCAGAAATTGACAAGTTTATCCTAAAATTAATATAGAAATGGAGGAGACCCAGAATATTCAAAACGATCCTGAAAAAGTAAAACAAAATGGGATGACTTGTACTTCTAAATTTTAAAAATTACTACAAAATTACAATAATGAAGATAGAAGCGTAGACTCATTGGTCAATGAAATCTCATTTAAAGTGAGAAATAAATTCACACATATTTGGTCAATTGATTTTTTACAGTAGGGCCAAGACTAATTAATGGGAGAAAGAATAGTCTTTTCCATCAAATAAATCTGGCACAACTGGATACTCACATGCAAAAAGATGAATTTGCACCTCTATCTCATGCCATATGCCAGGATAACTCAAAATGGATCAAAATGGATCTCACCTCAATGTGAGAACTAAAAGTATAAAACTAAACTTTTTAAAAAATTTATTTATTTAACTTTAGGTGCATACTATATCTAGCATTTCTCCCCATGTTATCCCTCTCCACCCTCCCATCCCTCCCCACCCCCTGCTGTGTCTCCCCTACCCCCCCACAACTGCCCCCAGCGTGTGATGTTCCTCTCCCTGAGTCCGCGTGTTTTCATTGTTTAACACTCACCTATGAGTGAGAACGTGGTGTTTGGCTTTCTGTTCTTGTGTCCGTTTGCTGAGAATTAGAAGAAAATATTGATGCAAATTTTCACGACCTTGGACTGGGCAATCATTTCTCTGATAAGATATTAAAACACAAGAAACAAAGGAAAAAATGGACAAATTTTTACTGTGGAAAACATTTTAGCGGTTCCTCAAAATGTTAAAGTGTTAACATATGACCCAGGAAGTCCACTCCTAGGTATGTACAATAAAAACAAAGTTAGACAAATTAAATTTAACAGAGTTCAACTTAGCAAAGAACAATTCACTTTTCAGGCAGGCTCCCAAACCGGAACAGGTTCAAGGCCACTTTGGAACTGCCACATGACTGGAAAACATTTATGGCTAGAAAAAGGAAAATGATGTATAGAAAACAGAAGGGAGGAACAGAAGCGGCTGAAATGGTTACAGCTCAGTTTGCTTTATTTGACCACACTTTGAACAGTTGGCTACCTGTGATTGGCCAAAACTTGGCTGCTGTGATTGGCTGAGATTCAGCTACTTGTAGCAAGAGTAGGTCACAGTCTATTTACACATCAAGTTAGGTTGCAGTTGAAGGAACCCCGGAACTTCATCCTTAAAATATGGCTCCCTGGTATAATGAGCATTTTAAAATTAAAGGCCCTTCGAGATCGAAGGGACACTGGAAGAGACTTCTCCTCTATCTTTATGTATCTTCTCCTCTATCTTTATGTATAAAGATGAGATGGACCCACCAAAGAAGAGAACTCTTTATCTTTTTCCTTCCCCTCCTTGTTAGCTCATTATCTATTGCAGAAAAGAAGACCAAGCATGTGACTGTGCCCCAGCAGACCCTTTCCCAAGATGACGTCTGTCTCTCAGGCCCATTCAAATTCCAAAAAGAACCATTTACAGGTTAATCTCTGTTCCTTGTTCCAGAATTCTGCCTAGAAATTATTTATTGCTCCTCAACAGAAGTACCTATCTTCCCCAGCTCCCCACCCCTCTGACATGAAACTGAATATGTATCTGGGCCCTGCTGGGATATGGCGTGATCACTCTGTGGTTCTCACTCATGTGCACGTTAATATATTTGTGTTATTTCTCCTATTAATCTGCGTTTTGTCAGTTGATTTTTCAGTGAAACTTCAGAGGACAAAGGGAAATTTTCTCTTGTCCACTACACAATTCACTACCTGTGAAGAAACATTTAGGCTGAGCTTAACATGTGTAAGAAGGCAGCTATAGGCCAAACTTAATTTATACCCAAAGAGCAAAGAAAACATATATCTTCAGCAGAACTAACACACAAATTCCCATAATATCATTATTCATAATAGCCAAAACATAGAAACAACTGAGGAATGGATAAACAAAAGAGGAATAGGGAGTGACCACTAATGAGAGTGAGACTTCTTTTTGACATGACAGAAGTATTCAAACATTAGATTGTAATAATAGTTGTACAAGCATGTGAATATATTAAAAACATTGAATTTATGCTTTATTTTTAATTAATTTATTTGATTTTTTTAGTTGGCAAATAAGAATAGTATGCATTTATTGTGTATAGCATGATGTTTTGAAATATGTATACATTGTGGGATGGCTAAATTGAGCTAATTAACATATGCATTACCTATTTATCATTTTTTTTGTGATGAGAGCACTCAAAATCCACTTTCTTAGTGATTTTTGAGAATACAATACACTGTTGTTAACTGCTGTCACCATGTTGTAGCGAATTATGCCTTTAAATGGTCAGGTTGGATGCGATGTGGATGGTATTTCAATGAAGCTTCTTCAGAAAAAAAAATGTGGGCATCATAAAGAGAAAACGAAGGCTGGTGCTTGTCAGTGCTCTTACCTGGACACCGATACTGGCTTAGATGTAACTGGATGGTTAGCAAGATATAAAAACTGGGTGAGCAAACTGAAGACAGGTTCAGAGAAGAGCGAGCAATTGAGGGAGGCACGGGTGGGTCCCCTAACTTTGAGAGAGGCAGTCTGCGCAACTGCAGTCTAGGATTAGGGTGGCGGAGCCCTGAAGGACAGGGAGGGAGGGAACAGAGCACCTCGGGCTAGAAACACAGGGGAAGCTCTGGGGACAGCGTTGCATTGCAGGAGAACCTGTCTTCAAGGCCAAAGCCTATCTGGATAAAGGGGTCATGCCTTGGTCCCATGTCTTATACACTGAAGTAAATCCAGGGTTATGGGCCTTCGTGTTTGGTCAGGCAACACAGCTTGCTGGAGGAACCCCCATGTGAGGAGAACTGATGGTGTTCACAGTCAGGGTGGAATTAACTTCATCCCAACACATGCCAGATGTTACCCATCCTCTTGCTACCCTCCTTTTGCCACAGTCAAATTGTATGGGCCCACCAAGCCCATAGGTTAGACTATAGAAACACCCTCTATTACATGTTTCTGCCTGGCCATTTCCAACAGATAAAGGAAGCCAAAAATGTTTCCTCCCTAAATATACTTCTTTGACATACCCTGGAGACACAAGAACACTGCTGAAAAGCTGTCTTTTGTGGGGGATATTTGCACATGTGGAGGAAGTAAAGTGAAGTAAACAGCCGGTGCAGACAGGATTTCTCTTATGCTGCCCCCAACCCTCCTCATCTGGATCTACGGAAGATTAACTGAGAGCTTGACACCTTTCAAGGTCTGACAGAGAAACATTTGCCACAGACTACCATCTATATTTTTCCTCCTTCAGAGCAGGACTGCTTGAAGTTTCACCTGTTTAGCAAGACCACCTTTGCCTCATACATTTCCCTCCTCTTCTCTCCCTTCTATGACCTATCCTTCAGCAAAACCTGTTTTTCCATGCTGCAAAACCTGGGAAGAGGTTCAGGAACTTTCGGGTGACCTCAGCCGTCGGGGGTATTAGATCCATGACCCTTAGAAACCCCAAATCCCAAAAGGGTAATTCTGTCATTGTTTTATGGCCATAGCCAGCTGTATCACAGTGGCTTTGTGTTAATATGCCTCTTCCTCCCACCCACACAGTGTCTGTCTTTTTCCCTTTGAATCTCACTTCCCACGTTTCTGGAAAACACCAGAAGTGGAAGCAGTATGGTGAGATAATGTGAGTAAAAACTCTGGCATAGGCCCACCCACATTGGATTCCTTTCCCCAGTTGCTGACTGGATGACCTTGAGCAAGTCATTTTAATTCATTGTGCCTCAATTTCCTTATTTGTAAATGGGGATAATATTATCTACCTCATAAGTTTATTGTGAGGACCAAATGAGTCAATACGTGTAAAAAGTGCTTAGAATGATCTCATGTGTATTAGCTGTTATTATGATTATTCGTAAAATATCTATGATAATAGGATTTCCTTAAAGGGTTGCTATAAGGTATTACAGTGCCTTGTCATTTAAGAACATGATAAATATTGGCTGTAATCATTTCCCAACTACTGTCAATGATACTCGTCTGCACAAATCAGGAGAAAAATTAAATTTGCATCTATAAAGAACCTTTATTTCATTCTGCTATGCAAAAGCAAATTCTAGCAATAGAAACACCCTCCTCACCTTACCCTGAAGGAGAAAGGCTGGGCAAATCCTGCCTGCAGCATGCCGAGTCACTACCATCTTTGATGGACTACTGTGGAACCAGGTAGAAAGCAATCGGCGACTCACCTAAGCTGTTACCAAGGCAAGGAAACTAATCCCAAGGTTGTCCATCTCTTCCACTTTCCACTCCAGGCATTCAGAACGGTGGCAGTATAAATCACAGTTGCAGACCTGGCCTTTAATTGTGAGACAGATGCCACATGGAAGACTGAGGGTATTGCTAGAGGGTGAAAGTGGACACAAATCTGGGACTTATTCTTCCTAAGCATGGGAATCCAGGCAACTTATTTGAATTCCTTAAGCCTCTATTCTTCTGAAATAGTTACTTCTTGAATTTGTTATATACATATATTTGTTGTCCTGTGTGTGTGTGTATATATATATATATATATATATATATATGTATATATGTGTGTATATATGTATATGTGTATATATGTATATATGTGTATACACATGCATACACATATATACATATATACACATATATACACATATACATATATACACATAATATACACATATATACATATATACACACATATATATACACATATATACACACACATATACAGGACAACAAACATATGTATATATACACATATATACACATATACACATATGTATACATACATCTATGTACACATATATACACATATGTATACACACATATATATACACACACAGGACAACATATATATATATACACACAATATATATATAAAACAAATTCAAGAGGTAGCTATTTGAATTTGTATATATATGTATATATGTACATATACATATATACATACATACATATATACCTATATACACACACACACAGTACAACAAACATATATATACACACACACATATATATAGTATATATATATATATAAACCAAATTCAAGAGGTAACTATTTGAATTTGTTTGCTAACCCTGTGTGTGTGTATGTATATGTATACTGTGTGTGTGTGTGTATATATATATATATATATATATATATATACACACACACACACACACAGGACAACAAACATAAAGTGCTTCAGACAGTGACTCCTATTTAATGAGTGTTTAAAGGATGGTAGCTACTCTTATTTCATCTAATTAGGTATTTAAGTCAAGCTAGAAAACTCTTGGCATGCTGTACCTCAATATTGCCCTCAGACTGTTTAGCTGACATAGACCTGAGATTCCCCAGATTAGATAAGTTCTAGTCTCTACCACTCCAACTGGAAAATGTGAGGCTGGAATGAACAGCAGGAGTAATCAGGGGACCTAACAACAGATGGTGGGACTGAAAAGGCAAGGCTTACTGCCAGCGCCAGTGTTTTGGGAGCAGTCACCAGGGCGTGGAGGTCTCCAGCAGGATATTAAATCATGAAGACACGGCAGCTAGGGGCTTGTCTGTTGGATAAGGTGCCCCACTGGATACAGTTGGTTATTCAGGTCTGAAGCTCAGGAAAATGCTCTGTGCGTTGGAGATAAAGATGTGGGTAGAGTCTTTACCTGGGGAGAGGTTGGGGGTGGTGGGGAGAGAATAAATAAGCACTTAGAAAAAGACTATCAAAGAAAACATTCTCCATAAGACAGGGCTGAGGACAGGGAAAGTGGGTCCTGTGGATGATACCAAGAAAAGCCTTGCCACAGATGCCAGAGGCTGAGGCTACAGAGGCCAGGAGAGGGTGGTCAGTCCTAGGAAGAAATAGGGTCTCATGGACAGTAGAGACATGACTGGACACCAAGCAAATGGGGGAAATAGTATACAGACAGGATTAAAGCTGTCAGACGGGAGAGCTAAGTGTGAGCTGCAGGCAATGCTCAAGGATGGAAGGTACGAAAGTGGATGGGAACAAGGGGCACAGAGAGCAAGACCAAGGAGGACAGGTGAGGAGAACAGACAGGTGCATTTACAAAAACACAGCTTAGAACCCTGAGAGTGAAGCAAGGATAATGCCCTAGAATATATGGTGATATGACAAATAAGAAATGTACTAAGTATAAGCTATTAAAAATGATCTTTAAACAAAAAAAATTAAGATTTCATAGGAGAAGAAATTAAGCTTGCAGAAGAGTTAAGGCTGAAAGAGGAAAGTGAGCACTATTGGCCACAGCCTCAGGGATTTACTCAGCCAGATTGCACCATATGTTGGGCAAGCATATTTGTACTGAGGTGGGAGGACACAGGCATTTGCTGGGCTTTTTTTTTCTTTGCAGAAATGAGTCTGTGATTGAGAAAAGTTTTCCATGTTTCAGTGCAAAACACAAAGGCTCTTAGAAATGTCAATTCTTGACAAGAATAAGAGGAAACTCTATTCTGAGGAAAAGAGCAGGAAGTCATTTGCAGGAGACTTGAAATCTAATTTTCTTTTCTCTGCAGTGGGTATAAGAATGCCTGTGTCATTAAGTTATGAAGATTAAATGAGACAGCGATTGCAGACAGTGGAGGACAGTGATGAGCCTGCAGTGATGGGTTATCAGCAAATGGTGTTGTTCCTTCGCCATCACAGTCTAGCGCCACTGCCTTTCTAGACAAGAGTTACTTATATAACATTTGGGGCAATGAAACGGACTAAATGATATGTATTTTTTAAAAAATTGAAGCAGTAATATGTACATGTGGCAGAGAAGACTTACATAGTATAAAATCAAACCTCTGTCCTTAAGAAAAATCATGGAGTAAAGACAGAAACTGGAAGAGCACATCTGTATCACACACAAAAAAATAAATATCAAAAGCTAAATAACTTTTACACATCAATAATAAAAACCAGCAACACAAAAGAAAAATGAGAAAAATATTTGAATAGGAATTTCACAGAACTTGAAAACTGAATGGTTAATAAACATGAAAAGATGCCCAACCATCTTAGTAATCAGAGAAATGCACAGTAAAGCCACAATGAGATTCCATTTTACACTGTAAGGCTTATATAAATTAGAAGTCTGCTAGTATCTGGTGTGGGTGACAATACAGAGCAATGGGAGTTTTATATCCTGCCAATGAAATTGTAAATTGTCTTTTGAAAATTCCATTTACTGAAATAAAACCTGGCATTATCTACTAATGTTGGGGAAGATTTTCTTTTTAGCTGTGACAAGTAGCTTATGTCAATGAAAAGAGTAAAACTGTAAAATATTTAAAGAGGTTTATTCTGAGCCACAGATGAGGGACCAAGGCCTGAGGCATAGTCTCAAGAGGTCCAGAGAACACGTTCCCAAGGCTTGGTCTCCTACATCTTAAGGGGACAGAAGTTACAGGCAGGTGTCAATCAATACATGTAAGATGGACATTGCTTCAACCTGGAAAGCCAGGACAAGTCAAAATATGGACTTCCAGATCATAAGTGGCTTCAAATATTTCTGATTGGCAATTGCTTAAAAGAGTTGAGTTACTATCTAAACACCTAGAATCATTAGACAGAGGAGTGTCTGGGTTAAGACACAGGGTTGTAGGAAGCAAGGATTTTATTATGTAGATTAAGTCCCCAAGTAGCAGGCTCCAGAGAGAATAGATGGTTAATGTCTGAGAAGTATCAGACCTAAAAAGGTGCTAGACTCTTACATTCTGGATTAAGAAAAGACCTAGAAAGAGAACGGGATTCCCCACAGAATGATTTCCCCCACATGAGAAAGCTTTGCAGGGCCATTTCAAAATATGTCAAAAAATATATATTTGAGGGTAAAATACTTAAATTTCTTTCAAGACCTGCTACCTGTCATGTGATGCTGTACTAGAGTCAAGTTGGAATTCGGTATCTTATTGTTACAATCTGTTTTTGTCAGTCTTAAGATCTCTATTTTAATGCTGGTCAGTTGTGCCTGAATTCCAAAGGAAGAAGGCATAATGAGGCACGTCCAACCCCGCTGCTCCATCATGGCCTGAACTAGGTTTTCAGGTTGACTTTTAAATGCCCTTGACTGAGGGCGGGGTGGGTAATTCAGTTGGTTTTGAAGCTTAGAATTTTATTTGGGGTTCACAATGTTCAGATTAATCTTCATATTATGAACAACAAGAAAAGCTAAATAATTTTTCCAAAATCTGTTTATGACAGTGAAAGGCCTTGAAGACACTCAGGGTTTGAATGATTAAAATCTTTGAGATAAGGAAAACACATAAAAGCTTAAAACACATAAAAATCTGCTGTGACATTTTGCCCTCAAGCATTTGCAAATGCTCATGATGAGGCATAGACAGTGAACAGAAAGTGACATACCTCCATCTTTCAGCAGGCTTCTGAGACAGGAGGTATGAGCTGGAGTTCAGGGCTACCAGCATAGCCAGAATCTCAGGACCTTAGCAAGGCCATCTCAGTGATCTCAAAAGATGAGAAGAACAGCAAATTCAACCTAAAAAAAATGGAAGAAAGATAATACTTCAGATGAGAGCAGAAAATTATAAAAAGAAAAACAAATAGGAATTTGAAAAAATAAAAACAACCCATAAAGTTGTTTTTCAAATGACTCATAAAAGCAATAAATCATGAGAGAGTGATAGTGACAGAGATGGAGAGAGAGAGGTAAAAGAGAAGGAGAAAGCACGCACGAGGCCCATCTCAGGAATCAATGACGTCATTAGAGGCTCTACACATTAGGTGGTAATGTGAAAACTTTGTGCCAAAAGTTTGAATATTCAGATGCTATAGACAACTTCATATTTTAAAGAAAGCTTTACCAATTATGGCCAGGAAGAAATTGAAAACATGAACATTTCTATAGCTATTAAATGTATTCAACCCATAACTTAAGAAGCTTATTTCTAAAGGAAATTTTAGTCCCAAATGGCTACACTGTGAATTCTTCTAAATATTTAAAGAAAAAAAAAGTCTTGCACAATTCTACTGGAAAATAAAAGAAGAATCATTTCCAAACTCAAATTCATAAAGCTATCCAACCTGAATATCAGAATATGACAAAGACATGGGAACAAAATTACAGATTAATTCTCATTAAACTATTTCGCGAACATAGATGCAAAAATCATAAGCAAAATAATCATGAACTGAATGAACCTAATAAGGTAACTTTTAAAATGTAATTCATAGCAATGAAGTTTGGCTTATTCCAGAAATTCGAGTTTAACATTAAGAAACTAATCAATATATCTCACCACATTTACAGAAAAAGAGAAAAAAAAAATCTTCTCAAAGGACACAGAGAAAGCATTTCATAAAATTCAGCACCCATTTACAATTAACAGACCTACAACAAAAATTATACTTGAGACAATACAAAAAACAAAGGCTTCCACTTACGTTCAACAATTGTATTGTCCTAGACAGTACAAAAGGGGAAAAGATAATTTAAAAGTACGAAGATTTGAAAGAAAAAAATTAAAACGTTATTAATTCAAGACAGTAAAATTCTGCATACAGAGAATCCAAAGGCTATGCATATAGATTATTTGATTTAATAACTGAATTTAGCAACTGTGTGAATTAGACTCACCTGCTTCTGCCCACCTCCTCCTAGGGAGGTGTAGACAGACCTGCCTGCCTCACTGATGGTGAATGTGCCTGTGACTTGCTTTGGCCAATGGGCTGTGGGCAGAAGTGAGAGTGCGCTTAGGCCTTTAGGGCTTCATGTGTTTCTATCCAGCCCTCTGAGAGCTTCCACCTCCTCCTGGAGAAGGACACATAGCAGGTGGTATCTGTCCACCCAGCTTGTTCCCCAGCATGAGACACTTAGAGTGGAGCTGTCCCAACCAACCCACAGATTCACTGAGAGGCAGAGCAGCCCCAGCTAATTCCAAGTTCCATCCTCTCATGCAGAGCTTCACCACCTTAACCACTGCCACTGAACACTGGGGTTATTTCTATACAGCATGGCTGTGCTGATAGCTGATAATTACAGCATGATGCTGGATACAATGTCAACATGTAACATTCAATTGCAATTTTATATACCAAAAAAAGCACTTAGAAAAGGATACTGTAAAACATAACATCATTTGTAATAGCATAGAACTCAAATTCTGAGGAATAAATGTCATAAAAAATATATAAGAACTCTATATGAAAACTGAAATTACTAGAGGAAAATAAAGGCCTGAATAAATGAAGCAATAAGCCATTTTCATGTATTAAAACCCTCAGTATTAAAAGATGTCAATTCTCATCCATATTAACTTACAAATTTAATGCAATTACAATTTTTCATGATTCAAAATTTATATGAAAATATAAAAAATTGCAAGAATAGCAAAGATAGTCTTCAAGAAAAACAAAGTTGGAAGACTTATACTACAATATACTAAGACTTTCAACAACTTCCAGTAATTAAAACAGAACAATATTGGTGCAAGAAGGGAAAAATAGATCATCAGAACAGACCAACACACACTAAGAGCCCAATAATAGATGCCTTCATGCACAATCACCTCACCAAAGCCAGAGGTGGCAATGTGATGCAGTAAAAATAACTGTGATCTTTCCGAGTAGGTCAATTTGATATTCACGTAGCATAAAACAGATGTTGACCTATCTTACACCCAGAACAAAAACTGATTATTGATGGCTCATATAGCTTAACGTAAAAGACACATTCATAAAGTTTCTCGAAAGAAGTGTGGAAGAATACATAAGTAGTCAAAATGCTTTAGCATGATATTTGCATCCCTAGCCACAGAGGAAAAAGTTGATACATTAGACATTAAGATTGATCACTTCTGGCTATTAAAATACTATTGAGAGAGCAAAAGAGCAAACCACAATGGGCTATCTTTCCCAGTATACTTATAAAACTGGGAATTATTGTACAGAAAATAAAAAAGAACTCCTACAAATCAGTAAGTAGGAACCAGACAATGTCATATACAGATTGGAAAAATCTTTGAACAGATACTTCTTAAGTGCTTAATAGGCATATGAGACAGTGCTCACTGTCGTTAGTCATCGAGGAAATGGAAAGTAAGACCCCAAACAAACACAAGCACACACCCAGTAATATGGCCAAAACATTTTGTGAATGATCATATCAAATATTGTCAAAGATATGGAGGAATTGGATGTCTGTCTCAGCTAGCAGGGATATATGTGAAACACTTACTTACTAAAGCTAGATACACACAAATCATATGGTCCAGCTATCACTTCCTTCTAGACTAGGGAGAGCGAATCCACTTTGGGGAGGAATATATCTTTGTGGGCAGCAGAAACACTATTTGCAGATATCCAAAGGTATGCATACCATTGTTTACCAAAAGTCATGTATGAGAATTTTCACAGCAGTTCTACTGGTAATCTCGAAAAGGGTATCTGGTTATAGCCATGTGGAGTCACTGGTATCAAACTAACTCCTCTGCTCTAACCAACCATAAAAACTGCATTACATAGATAGGCAACAACCTATAGACACTGGACAATGATCAAGTCGGAGCTATAATCCTTGAGAGACGGAAAGCACAGGACAAGAGTTCCACATTGGTTACCATAAGAAAAGGGGCTCACTGCCCCATGCACTGGAAACCAATACTATGACACTAGGTTTTAAAGAATGGAAAAACTTTTATTGCTAGTTGACTCACGAGGAGACAGGACTCCTGCTCAGATTAGTCTTCCTGTGTTGACTTTAAGGCAGGAATATTAGGATTAAAGTTTTAGTGGGCAGGTTCTGGGATCGGTAGATGATTGGTGGAAGGAAAGGGGAGACGTGGCGAGTCCTTGGTCATGCGCAATTATCCCTTCGTGCTACCTCGTGGGTTGCATGTGCAAATTTTGGGGCAGTTAGTATGAAACATGTGGTGGAAATTGGGGCTGTGATGTCTACAAGCTGGTTCTGCTCAGACTCCTCTTGGCCATATTGGCTCCAGCAGACTTCAGCCAATTTTGTCATCTTACAAGCAGGGGGAATTGTAGTGTTTCAGCAAGTTGTTTCTATTCTTAGCTGCTATCCTCTAAACTCAAGAACTTCTGTTAGTTACTTGTTTCTTTAACTCCTTGGGGGCATGGTTTCACATTCCCCTAGCTTTCTCCCTACATGCATTTTCCCAAACCAGAGTATAAGGAAATAGGACCTTTGCAGAGAGCATCAATCTCATGATATGTTCTATATCACCAATAACTCTGATATCTGCAGTTTTTGTGGCTTTGAGTCTTCTGTTTGTTGCTTTTATTGACATTTAATCAGAACCGCTTTATTTCCTTTTGTCTTTGACTTTTTGTAGTATAATATGTCTTAGAACATTATGTGAATTATTTAGAGTATATGTTTAAGTTCTTTTCCTCTGGAGGGATTTGACTGTACTTCTTTTAGGGCCAGGGGACTACCAAGATAGAATACAAAATTAGGATAAATTCTCAAAATAAACAAGTTAATTTTGGTCACAAATATGCGAATTCTATTTTGACACCCCAGCTTCTAGTTTAGAATTGTCCAGAAAGGTAATTTTTATCCCTTCAACCCAAAGCTGATGCTGAGGAAGATCAAATTTTCTGACAGTCTCCATTTGTGCAGAAAGCTTTATTTTTTCATAGTTGAGTCACTGCGGCTGCACCCCTTTGGGGGCCTCGTGTTTATGCAGGAATCTTCCATCCCACTTTCTCCCGAGTACAGCAGGGGTAGCTGATTCCCGCAGGATAGCTGCCAGTTTCGCTGATTTACCTCTTTACACTCACTCTTTCCTGTTTTGGGTCCTCTCCACCTTACTTCTTTCTTTTGCAAGTGAGAATTAGTGCCTTGAAAGATTTCCATTTCTAAAAAGACTATTTTAAAACATTTTATACAGCACTTCACTAAAACAAAATATTATTTTGTGAAAAGTACCATAATCAATTCTACACTTCCATAATGTTCATCCCATTGCAGGGCATCATGGAAGTGATACTCAAGGGGCTTTTGTTATCCAGAGCCATGTGGGAAGTTTGGCTCAAAAAGCACCAAAAGCAGATATAGGGAGTTAAACCAGAGTTATGCTGCTTCTTAAGTAAACACAAGTATCTCCAGTACAGCAGCTCCTCTTTTCTGCTGGAGTTCTTCACAGCCAAAATGGCCAATACAAAATAGATTATTGTTTTCTTCTTCTCCTTTATTTACTGAAATGCCTGATGTAGCCAACGGGGGGATGGAGACTGCAAACCACCATGGCGTGTGTGTACCTATGCAACAACCATGCAGGATGTGCACATGTACCCTAGAGCTTAAAGTACAATAAAAAAAGAATATTTAATTACTGCCATAGGAAGTACATCACGTTTCAAAATTCAAAAGTTAAAAAATATAGAGTAAAATTTATCCCACTGATTTTCCTGCAAACACTCATTTCTTCTCTACTGAGCAACCATTATATTTTCTAACATTTTTGAAATATTTAAATATTTTTAAAAATATAGAATCTTTAACACTTTTGAGTTCTAACATTGTTTTTTTAGGAGGGAACAAAGATTTAGTGAGCACCTAATTTGTGCAAGGATCTTTCTCATTTAACTACCACCAAACAGGTACAAGGTTAAACATGGCAACATGAAGTGATACAGGAGGGGTCACAGAGCTCTTAAATAGTAAATTGAGGTATTACACTAAGGCTTTGCGATTTCAAAGTGCCATGCATGGGTAATTTCCCATCATCTTTGGATGAAACAGAAATTAAAGTCCCTTATTGGAAGCTTCCAGACACTGATTCCGTCACTAGACCTTTAATTTGACAGGAACATCCATGTCCAGTGAAATCCAGAACTGCTTTGCTCCTTTGTTATGTGTTTTGGAGCAGTCTTAAGGGAGTGAGTTGTCTGTCCTGGGGCTGTCTCACAAACTGCACCTGCCATCCATCCCAGTGAGACTCTCCTCGGGCCACTGGTCAGGTTCAAAACAAAATATTGGGTAAAGAAAGATGTTTGATGACCTATATTAGAATGACTGCCTGGCATGGTTCAAATGACAATATGCTTTGGAAACCAAATGTTAATACTGACGTTTCCCTGTCTTGCCTGTGTGGTCATGTAGGAGGCACTCAGTCTTGCTGGGCTTTAGTTTCCTCCTGTAACCTGAAAGGCTGGACCCATTGATGTCCACAGTTCCCTTTAGGTCTCACTTTTTCACAGCAGCAGGGTAAAGATGTCCATTTAGCCTTGAGAAGAGGAGTGCTGTCCATTCAGAAAAGGCAGAATCTCCTGACAAGGAAACTCCAAGTCAAGGGTGGGACTATCTCCCCTTCACTGAATCAAGTGGACACCAGGGTGTTCACAGATAGGAGTCTAAGATGGGAGTGCCTCCTTAGGATTTAGCTTATCTGAAACTAAGTTTCCTGGGGTTTAAGGAGAATGGGGAAGGGGTTGTTAGGTAGTCATTCAATAACTGGTTTTGCCTATTTTTTTCTGAAGGAAAACCACAGAGAAAGATTTAAGAGTCAGACCTGAGTTTAAGTCCTGGCTCCATCCTATTTTTCCTATGTGAACTCTTCTAGCCTCAGCTATGTCAGCTGAAAATGAGAACTAGATAAGCCTCACACCATTGACTGGGACAATGAGTAAGCCTTTGTGCAGCGGGTGTCCATGGCATCCGTGTTGTGCTCCTGCCTCTTGTGCACTCTGGGTTCTCTGCTCCTGTGGACTCCCCTCTGGTGTGTGACATTTGGTCCATGCCCCTACTTGCCTGCTTCTCAGGCTTTGTCCATGCTATTTCCTCTGTACACCTGCTTGTAATGAAGGACCTCACCGCTCAGAGAAGACAGTGGAGAGCGGCTAACAAGTCCAGATACCTGAACTCTGCCTCCAGAGATTCTAATTCCACTACCTTAGCACTGGGGTCATGCTGTGGGGTGAATGTTTGTGTCCCCTTCAGAATTCATATGTTGAAGTCCTAATCCTGAATGTGGTGGTGTTTGGATGCAGAGAAGTGATTAGATTTAGATGAAGTCTTGAGGGTGGAGACCCCATGATAGGATTTAGGTACTTATAAGACTCAGAAGAGAGAGTTTTCTCTCTGCCATGTGAGGATACATCAAGAAGGCAGCTATCTCCAAGCCAGAAAGCAGGCCCCTGCCAGACACCAAATCTGCCAGCACTTTGATCTTGGATTTCCCAGACCCCAGAACCACGAGAAATAAGCATCGCTTAATCTTGCAGGAACTACAGCAGTAAGGCCTCTAAAGGTCCTCTTGGAAGGTAGACATTTGAATCAGTACAGTTCTGTTCACCTGTGTGATAGCTAGATCCCAGGTGTAAATTAGCTTCATCAGTCTTAGCAGTTGAATGCTATTCTCTGGGAGCCTAGGAAGAACAACAATAATGAACCGCAGTGAAGGGGTTAAAAAGATGGCATACATAGAATTTAACACCCTCCAGGAAAGCTGAAGACAGTGGCTTTCTCGGGATTGAAAAAAGGCACCAGCAATAATTTTACTGCTTTCTCTTGCATTTTAACTCATCAGAAATTCCAGACTACATTGGATCTTCTATTAGGTACATGTACACATACACACACACACACATACACACACATATATATATATATATATATATATATATATATATATACGTTTTTTCTCTTCTAAACTTTACAAGTATTAGCTCAGAAGGTGGACATTATTATTCCTGCTCAGAAAGATGAATTAAGTTGTTGAAGATCATATGGGTAGAAGTTCAGAAGTAAGGATTCAGATACAGGTCTTTCTGGTTTCAAAATAGAAGCCCCCTTTGTCCTGTTACATGATGTGTTTTTTCTGTTGTGATCACAGAGCAGAAAAAACAAATAATTAAAACTTGTATGTTATATAAATAAAAATATTTTCTGCAATGAGTAACATCAGAGATTTGAATTCTCACATTTCCAGTTTTCTCAGTGAGTACAAGGGCACTCATAAAATTTTCAGTTAAAGATTCACATCGTTTTATTTTCCTTCTTGGATAAATATATCACTACAAACTGTTTTTGCATATTCAAACATATGCCCAGAACTCCATTTAGCCTGGATATGGTAGGTTTCAAAGTTCTTTTCATGTCCTACTTTTTGCAGGAGGTCTTCCATGATCCTTCAACCCATTTATAATTATATTTCATTATTGCATAGCTTTTAATGATGAGTGGCTGAATATACAAATACACAATGGTCATATACAGCAGCAGAACTCTGACCTACAACCTTTGCAACAAACACCCCAGAACAGTCGGGTCCTGATTAGCAACTGGCATCATCTCTAATCTTTGCCCCTGCTTCCAACTCAGGACCAAACAGAGAAAGCGAAAGGTGCTCCCCAAACCAACCATACAGTATCTTAGTCTGTTCAGCCTGCTGGAACAAAATGTTATTAACTGGCTGAGTTAGAAACAGAAATTTATTTCTCATGGTTCTGGTGTTGAAAAGTCCAAGATCAAGGTGGTGACAGATTTGTTGTCTGGTGAAGATGCACTTCCTGATTCATAGCGGTGCCTTCTTGTGTCCTCAAGAAGGACTGGAATGACAGGTGGGGATGGGATGACAGGTAGCTGGGATGACAGGTGCCCACCACCAGGACTGGCTACTTTTTTTTTCCATATATATATATATATATA